>JAKCWG010000636.1:0-114335 GCA_021464415.1 Lonicera japonica | reverse complement strand
ACTTCTACTGGCAGTACGTCCTCCTTTATGTGTGTGAGCTTTTATTGTTGTTTAAGAATGGAGTTTAGTATAAAAAGACAAGCTACCAGCTTATCTCTCTCTATCTCCTTTCTCTTTTTAAATTTCTTGTTTTTTGAAATCGATCCTCTCTCCATAGCTATCTCCTTCTGTTTATATCTGTATAGAATTAGGGTTACAATGCCCTAATTTGGTGTATAATTAGCTAAGGTAGGCGTGGGCCCCCCTGCATTAATTATGAAATAATTTGTATTAAAGACTAGTTACCTTTACATCACCCAGGTGTCAGGATTTGGTGGCTATGTTATGCATGAACGGGTGAAAAGCAGTGTGGGATGGTGACTTCCATCACAAGTTGGTAGCTGTGTAAGTACTTCTCACGATGAATAAAATTCCATAACATCCTTCCGCTCTCTATTTTGCCGAGCATGTTAGTTATGCAATGTGGCCGAGGTTAAGGCATGCCAACCTTCAGTCCTTATCATCATGAAGCTGCCTTCGGTGCTTGAGTTGTTCTTCATTGACCCTTTGACTACTGCTCTATTGAACCGGGTTTGGTTCATGGGCCTCAAAATGTTGGGCTGGCCCAATACCTTTATAATTATTTTATGTCCCCTCAGGTATGTGCATGCAAGAAATAGGAATTGTTTGACTTTATTGAAGAATGGTATTTCATCTAACTAGTGCAGTTCATTTATGCAGGAATATTGTGGCATTAGAAAATAGTTTATTCTTTGATCGTGTTGATTTATGACTCTGCTACGAAACTACTAAGTTTAATTAGAAAATTACAACGTCTGACATGTCTCCTACTACAATTTATATTGAACAATAATATATATGCCGATGTTTAGTTTGACTTGACGATCAATTTTAATTTGAAACAATTTTTTAACTTGAATTTCAAATCGTAGAGTCTATAATAGTTATCTTACTTAATCTATGTTGGGTAATTTTTAGGAGTCATTTATTTTTGAAAATAAAGACAAAAGGAAAACATAAGAAAATCACAAAAAGAAATAAAAATAATTAAAACATGGAATATCAATTATCCATAACTTTGGGTGAAAAACTAATTATGATTAGATGGGCTAAACGCTAAACAATTCAAAAATCTTGGGCCAAACACAAAAAGTCCCTTATTTCTTTGACCTGAGAGTATACTTCTTGTATAGATTTTGTGCACCTAGCAGGCTCGTGAATGAGAGTGGAAGTACTTGGCTATACTAAGTGTGATATGCCACTTGTGTTGTACTATATATATATATATATATACTAGGGTATACCCGTGCCATCCGGCATGGTGGAATAAAAAAAAATCTAATAATAGGATAAAAAAATTAATGTGTGACGAATTTAAATCGATAAAATCAATCAGTCTATTTTGAACTCATTGTCTAGTCTAATCTAACATTGTGAACAATTGAAACGTAAATTCAATATATCTTAATGCTGAAAAAACTAAAAGTATAATCATAATCCAACTACGTAACGTACGTTCTAATTATATAATCATGATGGATATTGTTTAATTGATCTTGATTAGTAGATTTTAAATATTAAACTTTTATTAAATTTTGAATTTTTTATTTTAAGTTATGGCATTTTTAATGTAGACAAAATTGTTAGCATGTGAGAATTTATTGTGTGTATATTATTGGTGTGAGTGTTTTAACTTTGATGTGACATCTTGATGTGTGTATGAAACTCATCCAATGGTGTAGAACTAATGCACACCATAACATGTGTATTTTCAACCATTAGATTTTTATACTTTTTGGAGAAAATTTTGGTCAAATATGGTGTTTTATAATATAGATATATATATATTTTTGATAGATGTGCTTGTATTATTTTTACCATTTGGGTTATTTTGTTCTTTAAGGATCGAATATAAGTTTATCTATTCAGTGTTGAGAAGCTGACTAAGGATTTGTTAAATTTATATTTAGTCCTTAAGAATTAAATAACAAGCATTTTTCTTGATTCTCAAAATTGAATGAAAAGTGAGTGTGAAGCTAGGTATTTTGTGGGGTAAAAATATGACCATATTTTTACCACTAAAAATTGACGCACACACAATGCCAATGTACTTATAGATGTAATTTAAAATAAAAAAAAATGAAAAATAAAATTATTATTGACTTAATGATTAAAGGATTTTATTTGTAATCTTGAGAACGGAATTCTCCCCTCGTTAACAACATATTTTTTTCCAACCTTGAAATTTGATTTATTGGAATCATAACTACTTGATTCCATTACCTTGGAATTTATATTAGTATAGATTCAAAGCTTTGTTTCTTTTGGATCATTTTTGTTCAATTTTTTAGCTTAAGCTTGATCAAGTGAAAAACTATTTTTGTATAAAATTGCGGCTAATAAAATTGTACGTGTTAAAATGCCTTTTCGAATTTTAAATTATTTTATTAAAATCAAACTTTATTTTCACATCCACTTTTTATCTGAGCCATTGGTTGTATTATTTTCTTTTAATCTTGACCGTATGTTTAAAAAAAATACAATTTTCTTTTCTCTTCTATTATTTAAATGTTAGGAATAATCCGTGCCGATGGCACTCAGAGATGGTCCAAAAGAATTTAGAACCGCAAGCGATGAAGTCAAAAATTACCCTTCATATATAGTATCCATCAAGATATAGTTTTGCATAGATGCAATATATAAAGTAAGAAAAAAAAAGTGTTAAAAAATTTATGCAATTTTAAATATAAAAACTGATTTAATCCGACATTGAGTCCTGTGATATTCACAGTCTCCTTAAAACAGTTACGTCGCGGCTCGGGTTGTGCTAAGATACTGCTTAACGACGCCTGTTTCCCAGGATAAAACGATGGTTCAGTTGTACTTTTGCACGCAAGCACATTGATCGAACTGAAAAAATTATTGAACTCACCACCGGATATTGGAACCTACTGTCTAGAGAGGAGAAGAAAACAAGCGAGTGTAGAGATTTCGGGAATTTGATTGTGCGTGTGTGAGGGAAGAGCCATGATCTCCTTTTTAATTCAAATTGGAGAGAATAATGACCATTAACATGGTCATTAATCCAAATCCGTTTCTCAAAACTGATAATTTAATTAATTGAGATAAATGCATGAGTTTAAAATTCAAATTGGAAAAAATTAAATTTTCGAGTGCAAAACTTAGCCCGCGCAAGGCTCACTTTCCGGTCCGGCATTCGTGTCTGCAGGTGCGGGCACACATAAGCCGCAATGGTTTTAGGCTTATTTCGGTCTGTGATTTGCACCCCCCTGCGCGCCTGTTTGCGCGAGAGAGGGCCTCTTATCTTGAATCATTCAATAAGGCATTCCTATGAGCTTAGTTATAAGCCCATATAATTTTTTTCATCTTTCCTATGTGGGACTACCCACTTTCATTGCATTTTCCAACTTCAACTTGCTCACTTTGGGTGACAATTTCTCATTCACCACTTAACCATTTTGAGCATATAATTACACAATTTCGATGTACTCACGTAGGAGAACACAAATATATTAAGAACTTTCACAACCGAGTGCAAAGTCTTATTACAATTTTGCCCTCAAAATGGTAGAAAATGAGTTTTCTAATACCCATTTTCTAACAATTCCCCACATGAATGATAATTGGAGACCAACTGCTCGAAAATAGATGGTAGTAAGATTCGACGGTCGAAACCTGCATAGGATAGGTAGGTTTTCCCTTTGAACCCTCCCTTGTGATATTATGTTTACTTTACTAATTAAATAGTGGACGCGATGTCTTTGAACTATTCTGTCATTTATGTAAATGATGACACAACTCACACAGGAATCTTCCTTAAACATTTCAGTTCTCACTATTATGTTCGTTAATGGCCATGAACATACGCCTGGTTATGTAAGAGTTTACAAGAATTGCACCCTAAACAATTCCCTTGGAAGCGACCCTTCTTCCCTCTTACATAGGTGATCTCTTAATTAAGGGTAACCCGCCTTACCCCGCTCGATTTCTCGACGCATAAGAATCATTAAAAGCTTAGCTTAACCTTATCTATACGAGCATCACTGTTTAATCATAGGAATGGGTTTGGAAACATCCCCACAGTGATTCAACACCGTCTTTATAATTTAGTTGTCCCTTTTGAACCTACATCTTGGGATCTCCAGTCACGTAGGTTGGGTATCCACTATAAAGACTTATTACTTCATGGGCTTTAACCCCATTCCCCTCGATAATTTCTCAACTAGCTCTCGATTCAACCCTTTAGTTAACGGATCCGCGATATTATCTTTGGACTTTATATAGTCTATAAATATAATTCCAGTTGAGAGTAGTTGTCTAATGGTATTATGTCGTAAACGAATATGTCTAGACTTACCATTATACATATTACTCTGGGCTCTACCAATTGCAGATTGACTATCTGAATGAATGCAAATTGGAGGTACAGGCTTTGTCCACATTGGAATATTCTCTAGGAAGTTACGTAGCTATTCAGCCTCTTCCCCACATTTGTCTAGTGCGATAAACTCAGATTCCATAGTGGATCTGGCTATCACCGTTTGTTTTGAGGATTTCCATGAAACGGCTCCTCCTCCTAACGTAAATACATATCCGCTAGTGGATTTGGAGTCTTTCTCACTAGATATCCAGTTTGCATCACTGTATCCTTCAACCACAGCAGGATATCTAGAGTAGTTCAGTCCATAATCACGAGTGAATCGCAAGTATTTTAACACTCTCATAATTGCTTGCCAATGGTCAACTGCAGGATTACTCGTATATCTACTTAGTTTGCTCACTGCATAAGCTATATCTAGTCTTGTACAACTCATTAAGTACATTAGACTGCCTATCACCCTAGAATATTCAACTTGAGAAACACTCTCTCCTTTATTCTTAGATAAATGTAAAGATAAATCTAATGGTGTTCTTGCAACTCCAGAATTATCTTTTTCAAATTTTCTAAGAATATTATCTATATAATGAGTCTGATTCAAAATGAGCTCATCAGTAGTTTTTGTAATTTTAATCCCTAGGATCACATCAGCTAAACCCATATCTTTCATTTCGAATCTCGAATTCAACATGGTTTTTGTAGATTGAATCATCTTATCATTGCTCCCAATAATAAGCATATCATCTACGTACAAGCACACCATAACATATCCACTTTCAGTATCTTTGACATAAATGCATTTATCACACTCGTTTATTTTAAAACCACTCGCAATCATAGTGTGATCAAACTTCTCATGCCATTGTTTTGGTGCTTGCTTCAACCCATATAGAGATTTTACCAATTTACACACTTTCTTTCCTTGCCCAGGGGCAGAGAACCCTTCGGGTTGATCCATGTAAATTTCTTCTTCTAAATCTCCATTTAGGAAAGCAATTTTTACATCCATTTGATGTACTTGAAGATTACGTAAGGCAACAACCGCAAGTACTATTCTAATGGAGTTTATTCTCGTCACAGGAGAATAAGTATCAAAATAGTCAAGGCCTTCCTTTTGCCTATAACCTTTGATTACAAGCCTGGCCTTGTATTTATCTATTGATCCATCCGCTTTTCTTTTCCTCTTAAAAATCCACTTAGATCCTAACGGTTTATAACCTGGTGGAAAATCCACTAGTTCCCAAGTATGATTTTGTAGAATGGAATTGATCTCACTATCAATGGCTTCTTTCCAAAAAGTGCCTTCTGTCGAGCTCACAACTTCTTTATAACTTTGAGGTTCGCCTTCCAACATAAAGGTCAGAAAATCTGGACCAAATGTTTTTTCCGTCCTAACTCTTTTGCTTCGTCTAGGTTCTTCCTCAATTTGCTCATCTTCTTGTTCAAGAGAATCCTATTAATGATCTCGTGGGGTCGCTTAGAAGAACTTGCATATTTTTTTGGCTTACATGGGAATACATGTTCAAAGAACGATTCATTTCTTGATTCCATAATCATGTTCTTGTGTATATCAAGTATATTAGATTCATGCACAAGAAACCGATAAGCACTGCTATTTTCTGCATATCCAATAAAAATGCAATCAACAGTTTTTGGTCCTATTTTAACCTTTTTAGGTGGAGGCACTGCCACCTTAGCCAAACATCCCCACACTCGCAAGTAATTATACGAAGGCTTCCTTCCTTTCCATAATTCATATGGGGTTTTCTCTTCTTTTTTTTAGGTACCTTATTTAAAAGATAGTTAGCCGATAGAATGGCTTCTCCCCACATGTTTGGTGGTAAACCTGAACTTATTAACATAGCATTCATCATTTCTTTAAAGTTCGGTTTTTCCGTTCAGCAATGCCATTGGATTGAGGTGAATAAGGTGCCGTCATTTCATGTATAATCCCATTTTTTGAACAAAAATCAATAAATGGTGACTCATATTCACCTCCACGGTCACTCCTTATAGCTTTGATTATCTTATTAAGTTGATTTTCAACTTCATTTTTATAGATAATAAATTTCTCTATTGCCTCATCTTTACTTTTAAGTAGATACACATAACAATATTTTGTGCTATCATCAACAAAAGTAATAAAATACTTATTCCCACCTCTCGTTTGTGTCATTTTTAAATCACATATATCACTATGAATTAAATCAAGAGGTTGAGTATCTCTTTCAACACTTTGGAAAGATGATCTTGTCAGTTTTGCCTCAATACAAGTTTCACACTTATGTTTAGAATCAATTTGGAATGTTGGTATATGATTCATGTTAATTAATTTGCGCAAAGTATCGTAATTAACATGTCCTAGTCTACCATGCCACAAATTGGAAGACTCAAGCATATAAGTAGAAGTGCTAGCTTTATTCTTATTATTTTCAACCATGGTCATTACATTTAACTTGAACATTCCATCACTCATATACCCTTTACCAACAAACATTCCACTCTTAGACAAAACAAATTTATCACTCTAAAAAACAAGACGAAAACCGTGCTTGCTAAGCAACGAACCAGACACCAAGTTCTTGCGAATTTCGGGCACATAAAGCACGTTGTTGAGAGTTAGTTCTTTGCCCGACGTCATCTTTAAGATCACCTTCCCTTGGCCCTTGACTTCCGAGGTAGCAGAATTTCCCATGTACATCTTCTCTCCATTTTCCACCGGCTCAAATGAAGAGAACATCTTCTTATCAAAGCTCACATGACGGGTTGCACCCGTATCGATCCACCATTCCTTAGGATTCGATCCTACCAAGTTCACTTCAGAAATAACCGCCGAAAAATTAATATCGCCCACATCACGAGCTATGTTCTCTATCACATTAGTTTGATGATTCTTCTTCGGGAACCTGCAATCCGAAGACTTATGACCTGTTTTACCACAATTAAAACATTTGCCTTGAAATTTAGGCTGAAATTTATGCTTAGAGATTCCTCCCTTAGGACCCATATGGATTCCTTTACCCTTTTCCTTTTTCTTTGAGCTTTGGCCATGTTCAACAACATTAGCCTTAGCCCCCAAACCATTACCATTATTACCATTGCCATTACTATTACCATTGCCTTTTCCTCCACCATTTCCAGCCTTTTTCTGTTTTAATTTATTTTCCTCTTCAATTCGAAGTTTAAGAATTATATCTTCAACTGACATTTCCTTTCGCTTATGTTTCAAATAATTTTTAAACTCATTCCATGATGGTGGCAATTTTTCGATAATAGAAGCTGTTTGAAAGCTTTCACTTAGATTCATTCCTTCAGAATGTATCTCATGCAAAATCAGTTGTAGCTCTTCAACTTGGCTCACAACAGTTTTAGAATCGACCATCTTAAAGTCAAGAAACCGGCCAACAATGAATTTCTTGGCACCGGCATCCTCAACTTTATACTTGTGGTCCAATGCTTCCCACAATTCTTTGGCTGTTTTCTTGTCACGATACACATCATACAGTGAATCAGACAAGCCGTTCATGATTGTGTTTTTGGCCAAGTAATCAGAATGGTTCCAAGCATTAGCTGCACTGACTGCTTGAATATCTTGGGAACCTTCCTCAACAACAGGTTTTTCCTCGGTCAAGAACCGAGCCAAATTCAGCGTGGTCAGGTAGAACATCATCTTCTGCTGCCAACGCTTGAAATTCTGCCCAATAAATTTCTCAGGTTTTTCGCCCTTGACCGGAGCAGTCGGTGGTTTAGCAGCCACAGCGGGCACAGCAACAACATTGACTGGATCAGTCATCTTCTCTACAAAGAGCAGTACACAATCAGTTTTCAACAAGAATACTAAACTGCAAAAATTAATTTAGCACTAACTGTTTTAAGATTGTTAAAAAAATTATGCAATTTTAAATATAAAAACTGATTTAATCCGACATCGAGTCCTGTGATATCCACAGTCTCCTTAAAACAGTTACGTCACGGCTCGGGTTGTGCTAAGATACTGCTTAACGACGCCTGTTTCCCAGGATAAAACGATGGTTCAGTTGTACTTTTGCACGCAAGCACACTAATCGAACTGAAAAAATTCTTGAACTCACCACCGGATATTGGAACCTACTGTCTAGAGAGGAGAAGAAAACAAGCGAGTGTAGAGATTTCGAGAATTTGATTGTGCGTGTGTGAGGGAAGAGCCATGATCTTCTTTTTAATTCAAATTGGAGAGAATAATGACCATTAACATGGTCATTAATCCAAATCCGTTTCTCAAAACTGATAATTTAAGTGACAATTTAATTGGGATAAATGCATGAGTTTAAAATTCAAATTGGAAAAAATTAAATTTTTGGCTGTAAAACTTAGCCCGCGCAAGGCTCACTTTCCGGTCTGGCATTCGTGTTCGCAGGTGCGGGCACACACGAGCCGCAATGGTTTTAGGCTTATTTCGGTCCGTGATTTACACCCCCTGAGCGCCTGTGTGCGCGAGAGAGAGCCTCTTATCTTGAATCATTCAATAAGGCATTCCTATGAGCTTAGTTATAAGCCCATATAATTTTTTCCAACTTTCCTATGTGGGACTACCCACTTTCATTGCATTTTCCAACTTCAACTTGCTCACTTTGGGTGACAATTTCTCATTCACCACTTAACCATTTTGAGCATATAATTACACAATTTCGATGTACTCACGTAGGAGAACACAAATATATTAAGAACTTTCACAACCGAGTGCAAAGTCTTATTACAATTTTGCCCTCAAAATGGTAGAAAATGAGTTTTCTAATACCAATTTCTAACAAAAAGTTCCAATAATCTAAAATTTGTATATATAAGTGTGCGGTCAACAAATTCATGGATATATTATACAAAATGATGAATAAGTATGCTGGGGTATATAACAGATTGGTGATGGGAGATTGAATCACAGACATAGAGAAACACGAGTGATTTTTGTTTATCGGATGGTTCCCTTGATCAATGAATAGATGGTCTGCAGAAGTCCACTATTTTAGGAAGTGTTTTTCTTAAGGCTGGACTCAATTCGGGTCCTGAACCCAAATCATATATATTGAACTGAAAATTTCGGTATGATAAAAATGCAAGCCAATCCTGAACCGAATATAAATGGGTTATCGAATTTTCGGTTGTCAAAAATTCAGTTCAGTATATGATTTAAATCGGTAAAACCGAAATTGCCAAAAAAGCAGTAAAACATATAACAAGGTTACTTTTTTTTTTTTTTTTTTTTTTTGAGGTTTAACTAAATCACTTTTATTTATAAACAAAGAAGCACCAACTAAACAACCATTATACATATTCGTGTTTACAAAGAAAAAGAAAAGGATAAACATTAAACAGAGATTCGACAAATTTATAAATGCCCACTAAGATTTTACACATTCCGATTTTATAAAGATTTTACAAAGAATGAACTTTGAAAATATCAAATATTTTCCAAAAAATGGAAAAGAAACTATCAAACTATTACACAGATTCGATCAACTTTGAAAGTAACAAACTATTACATATATTTAATATATCTGTACTAGGTATTGCCCCTGTCAAAGGCATTGAGTTGCAACTCGCTGTAATGAAGCATTTATAAGTAGTATATGCTCTTACACCATATAAAAAATCCACAAAAGAGAGAGAGAGAGAGAGAGAGAGAGAGAGAGAAATTTACTCCCTCCATCCCCAATTAAGAATCCAAGTTTTGTCTTCACATTTTTAAGAAAGCACTATTTTAATTAAATCATTGGTTTGGAAACAAAATTCCTCATCATGAATTTTGGCACATGAATATTGTTCCGAAAAGAAAAGTGGACTCTCACTATTGGATAGAGAATAGAGAGAGTATATGCAAACAGGATGTGAAGTCCTAACTATGATGCTCTAATTAACTTTTAAATTCCAACCTTGAGTTCACCACAACGAGAGTTGTACCTACGAAACAAAGGTTACAAATTACAATCAAACAAAATTAATTAAATGTAAGTTACCAAAGATTACAAGTTACAATCAAACAAAGGTTGCCATGGTTCATCTCACAGTCAAAATGGCTTGAAATTTCCCATTCATGTAGAGATTTGTTTTTATCATACTGTTATTTCACACATAAAGTAAGTAGGTTATATTCTATCATGCACTAAGTAAACTATTATGGATGGTCTTAGGTATTTACCTGATACCTACAGACAAAAGCCAATGCTCTTTGAAATCTAAACCAAATTGAGCAAACCTATCCAAATTTACCAAAAAGAAAAAATAAATAAATTAGTAATAGCCTCAATCTCTCTTGACTTCCGTCTAAATGTATAAACCAAAGTAAATGAAATTATACACATATGCCAAGTATGTAATACATTCACATGTACAACTTCCCTTTCGGTACATTTTTTGAATATCATGTAAATTCAAGCTAACTTGTTGCTGCGGCGAATAAATCCTGTAACATAAAGAGTACTCTAATACATAAATTGCTTGTCATCCATAATCCTATAAATAGTCTTTAGGAATAATTGTTACGCTTATAAAATCTTGGAAGTGAGTAAATTTCAAATTAAAAAAGAAGAGATAATTTAAAAAGCCCAAAAAGATAAAGTAACAAAGGATTACACTTGTTCTACCAAACTTAAGGAACAAAGACAATGGAAAATTCAACAAAACAAAAGAAGAAGGACACAAAGGGCAATGTGCTGCAACTTGTAGTCAAGCAAGTTCAATTTTTGCCCAAAAAATTTGTGGAGACATCTAGTATCCTGAGCGAGGATTAATCATATCTCAGTGCAGATGTGGTGATACTCCATGGCAAAAAAAAAAGGTCACCAACCATTTGTAGCATGGATAAAAGTAAAGCACTAAGTTCCATTAATACCAAGCAAATGAAAAAAAAAATGCAGTTTGCATGCTCCCAAAACTAAAATACCCATGATTTCTCAATTAAATAGTAAGAGAGAGAGAGAGAAGATGCAATATTGCTATTGGATAGTTTTGCCCCTGCTACAGTTGCAATGTGCAAGGCACGTGGCTATTTCCGTCTAAAAGGTTAACGGTGTATTGGGTTTTGGATTAAAGTGAAATTGGATTCGAACTTTAAGGATGGGAGTTATGCAAATTAAACTTCATGGATTAAAGTGCAAAAGTGGGTAAACTTCAAGGGGTAAATTTTTAATAACTCCAAAAGTGAAGTACAAAATTACTTATTTTGATTTACAAAAATTGCATATGCACAATAGAAATTTACTTAAATTTACTAAACCTTGATACATAAGGTAATCTATCAAAATAAAAAGAAATCAATTGTAGAAATTCTATCAAACCACTAAAATAAATTAAAGAACAATAATGGCCTTGCACTAAGGTAGCAATAATAAACACAATTTAAGTTTATTGTATGTCCTAAATGCAGCCATCGTACAATAGCTACCAACATCGACTTTTGCTGATTAATACGGAAAGGGCCAATTTATGTGCATACATAAAGTGAACTGGAAAAAAAAATGAAGTTGTAAAGTGCACATGCACTGTCTTGTAGTTGATGGGCTTTATTAATAAACATTTTTCCTTTGTTGTCACCATCTCCATGATTCTCTGCATGAGCTTGAGGGTTACTAAGTTTCTTCGCCCCTTTCAATGTAAATTTATTGAAAATGTAAGTTAATTTACTCATTGAATGAATTGTTGTATCCTCGTCCCTTTAAATGTAAATTTGTGTAGTGTATAAATATTTTCACAATTTTTTAATTTCTTAAGAACCATTAATTTTGGCAAATACAAAATAAAAAATGAACTATCCTTTCCCTTTCAAATTAAGAGTCCAACTTTTCTTTTTGGGACCTCTCATAATCATAAGTTGTATTATTGACCATTGAGTAAGTTGAAATTAGTAACTTTTGTAGAAAATACAAAGTCAAGGAGGGATTCTTAATTTTTAAATTGAAAGAGTAACATTTAATTCAACACACTCCCACCATCTCAAATTAAGAATCTTGTCCAAAACCAATGCATCAAGTCCCATGGCGGACATAATTGAAATATAAAAGATTAGGAGGTGTACTCAATTCAGATTTTAAAAGATTGTAATTAACTTTTTATAAAATGTAGATTCTTCTAAATCCATGAATGATTTTAATTCCATAAAGAGTCTAGGGGATTGTTTGGTAGATGTTTTGAGTTGAGTTTTTAAAATATGGTGTTTGGTAGAATTTAGAAGTATGTTAAGAAGTGGATTTAGTTTTTTTTTAGTTTTTTTCAACCAACTAAAAATTTCATAAAAAATTTCAAAAAATAGTCAAAATGGATCTTATTTTATAGATCTCGACGAGTATGTTTTAAATATATATTTTTTATTTAATTTTGATTTTTGAATTTAAAGTTATGATGTTTTAAAAGTTTTTTTAGAGAGAGAAAGTAAAGTTAAGGTTTTTTTGGGAAGTGTAAAAGTAAAGTTGTTTTTGAGTTGAGTTTTTTAAATTTTGAGGAAAAAAAAAAAGAGCTACCAAACAAGGGCTAAGAGATTTAATGTACAGGATTCTGTAGTGTTTCTGTAGATTTTGATAATTCTATGGCATAACCCTATATATTTTATTCAAAGTGTATATGCAAATATACAGAATCAATATAACCTCATTTTGTAAAAAAAATCAAATAGTTCAATATGTCAAAACCCTATAACAAAAAAATATACCACAAAAATATCGAGCAATAAAAACCATAGACCACAAACTTCCAAAAGCTGTGGTTTCAATAGAACAAATTAAAATCCCAAAGTAACCTTGCATTTTGACTTAGTATATGATTTAGATCTAATAATTTTAGGGATGAATGCACAGTGTGTTTATGTATATACTTAGATAACTTAATTTTAGGTTTTTTTTTTTTAGATTAATGTAGTGTGTTTTGTTACTTTGGATATTTTTGGTTTTACCGAAATTAAACTAATACCGCACCAAATTTTTTATTACTGAGTTTTACTTGGTTTGGGATCGATTAAGTGTAACACCCCCGCCTTAATTAGCAAGATAACGCCCGTAATTAAGACTTGAAGCATTATTAACCCATCTTAGATTAACTAAAATGGGTATATAAGTAAACTAGAAATCAAGGCAATATGCATATCACGTGTTAAATCAAGCATGAAGTATATAACTATGATATAACTTTCATACATGCATATAATAGTTATACATAACTAACAAAGCAAAAGCAAAAACATATATAACTATCGGGCTAGCCATGGCTTCCCGTGAGAGCATATATACATCACAAAATGAGTTGTATCAAAGCTTCTACTTCGTCCTTGATCCCGTCGCCTCTTTGTCCTCATATGACTCGTGAGTACCTGTAATATTTTAGAGAAACTGGGTTGAGCTATTTGCTCAGTAGGGGAAAAACATAGGGCATGAATTTCAAAACAGGTTTATAAATATATTTTTCAAATCATGTTTACTTTAATAATACAAACAAGAACCATTATTATCAAGTAAATGATACACGAGCATGCTAATGTAGGTTACCTCCCGTATCAACTGTTTACCATATAATAGGGAGCCTAAACCGTGGACATGATCCATAGCCGCCGGAGATACAAGGCCATCATGATGATACCATGGGATTACCCTTCCCAATCTCATATGAGCATAGATACCAATGAAAATCATAGTGCCTTGCCAATTGCCTAGGTTCTTGGCTCCTCATATATGGCTTACCGCTTATAGGTGGCCAAACATTGCTCCTTCATGGGTTTATGGATTTTCAACCCAAGGGCCCTGGGCCCTACTTATTTTTTCATCTCGACAAGCACTATACACATAGAAATGTCTCATTCAAAGGGATTCAGATCCTTCACATCGTCGATAAGAGATACGCCCATTTAAAAAGTTAGACACTCAACCCAGTGTCATATAGATGCTTCCGAACTCGCTAAGGCGTTGCTTGGCACAATAATGAAACATAATATGCGTAACATGCTATTTAGTAAACATATGAAGCAATTTATGCCATACACATTCAAACATGTTTCCCTTCATATCCCTTGGTATGCTTAATTCATCAATAAACTATATTGTCAACAAACAACATCCTTACAACCAAGGGATACTTCATATGATTCATATAACATTTAATATCAAATGTGGATGGCATATCTTGCCTCAAATCATGCATACATTACCTTAAAAATCATAAAGCATCATGAACTTTCTTACACTTAATTTTTCAAACAAACATGAGTTGAATACAACGATTATCAATAAATAAATTTGTATTATCAAGCTTTGGAAACAAGAAAACCCTACCTCAAGTTTGTAGACCAACAGAAGAAAGAAAAATGATTATTTAAACCCCGTCCGCTGTGATCCCAAGGTTGAAGACGATTAATAGTGAATACGGAGAGGATTTGGATGATTTGAAGCTTTAATCTCGGATCGTGGATGAAAAATAGGTAAAACTCGCTTAAGAATGCATATATTTCTCTCTCTAGAAGCTTCTAGGTGTGTGTGGGAGGTTTGGGTCGAAAATGAGTAAAAAGGATGGATAAAACGCACTTAAATCAAGCTAAGTCGGTGCACTGTTCCGAATGACGGACCAGTATGCAGAAAATGGAGTACCGATCCACAGCATAAATTTTTCCCAATTTTTAAACGCCGAATCGATATGGAGAAACCCCATATCTGTCCGCAGCCAAACTTTTTCCCAAATCTTAAATGCTGGATCGGTATGTCAAAACCTCTAACCGGTCCGCAGCTAAACTTTTTCCCTTGCTAACTTGTTCTTATTTTGGCAATAACTTTTCGCCCGGAACTCCGATTAAGGCAATCCTTATAACAACGAAAAGGTAACTTAAAGATCTACAATTTCTGAGAGGAGCTTTTCTCCAAATTATGGATAAAAAATTTCAAAAATATAAATTCCACGCAATAATTGCCTAATAAAAAATAATTAACATAATTTAGACACAGAGTGTTACATTAAGAATTTAGACACAGAGTGTTACATTAACTAGTGTGGTTCTCGTTTAAACGGAAGTTTCATGGTAACTCAAGCTCACTTTACTTAGAGCCACGACAAACTATAACCCAACATTTTTAAGGTGTATTAGGTTTGTATACCCTCGTTTGTATTAACCATAGCCTTTATAAAGCTTTAGACTCAATGTTTGTTACGCACCACCCCTGTTAGTGGGTTTTTGATACTAAATCTAAAGATAGTGTTCCACAATCACTTCTAATAGCATATATATGTATTCCTACCAGCAATAACCCAAAATCAACCACTCTATACGCATAAACCCTAAAACCCCCAACTTCTAGGTTAAACATATGCATATGATATGGGTTCTTCATAAAATTTTAGATATATGAGTAAAACCGATGATTAAATGCTCAAAATATGTAATAGATGTAAGAATCCATTAATATCTAACGCCAATCGAAGATTAATCTAGCCCATCCCCATAAACATGCATACAACTTAGGGTTTTTGTAAAAATTCCCCAATTTGAGTATAAATCACTAATACAACAAGTAAGGGTTTGTAAAAGAGGTTTTGTACTAGTGTTCCCACCTTAGAGTAGTTAGATCGAGGAGTTGATGATGCGTAGACATTGTCTCGCCAAAACCCTAGCTTGCTCCAAGCTCCAATGGGAGAAGACGAAGGTGGAAGACGATGAATAGTGAAGGAATAAGTGATTTGAGGCTCAATTCTTGTGTAGGAATGAAGATCTTTCAAGAACCCTTAAGAATCTCCCACACTCTCTCTAGAACTCTTTAGAGTGTGGTGTATGTGTATAGCTCAAAAAAGAGGAGTGATGAGTGTTAAATAAGTGAAAAAAGGGTTTAAAAAGCTTAAAAACTCATCAGGCTTGAATTATGGTCGATCATGGGTCCCCTATGATCGATCATGGGTCCCCTTTGATCGATCATGAACCCTTCTGGAGCCCCTCTAGAGGACCATGATCGATCATGGAAGTCACTGTAGCAGTAAATGACTTTTTAAGCCCGAAACAGACCTAGAAAATAAATGAATCTCAACTCGACCCAAACACTAAAATTATAGAGGGGAAAGAAATGAAGACGTAGCTTCAAATAGAGAATTGTTTGAACATCGGATGAAGAAGTTATGGCCTCTCAAAGTTGACCAGAAATCGAAGAATCATGAAAAGTCGAAATACGCGATTTACACCTCGATTTTAACCCTAACCACTCGAATAACGTAAAGATTGTTTCCTCAAACTTAATATGTCTACCATGACATGATAAAAGTATCAGGTTAAGTATGAAGGCTCAGAACCCAATACTCGCGCTCTAACGGAGATTAAGCCATATCCGGGCTTAAGAAAAGCTTAACACGAAAAATGGAACACAGGGTATTACACTACATATGCCATATAAACTCTATCAAATTTACGTCCATGTTCTTTGGTGTATACGAAACTATTTATTAATCATTTTTCTTGTTAAACCAACACATATACCTCTAGAGAATATCCGTATGAATCAATAACAAGAAATTATAGAGCTTATATGGCATATCTTGCTTAAATACATGAATTCATACTTCAAATAATCATATATCATTAATATCAATAGGTAAAATCATCATATCTAACATTCATGTGTAACTCATTCTTGTATATCAAAACAAGAAATATGTGCTCTACATCAATATATACAAAATCATTCATCTTTCGGTAAATAAAATTATATTTGCGAGTTTTGGAAAGGTATAAACCCCTACGTCAAGTGTATAGACCAAAAGAAAGAAGAAAATTGTAAACCGAAGCCCCATTCGGTGAAATCCTCAAGCTCTCGCGTCACTAAGTCCTTAGAGTAGCAAAACTCCCGAATCAATGATGTATAAACCCTAGCTCACGTAGACAAAGCTCACGCTTGAGCTTTTATAGAAGAAAGTCAAGATAGAAAATGATGAATAGTACCTTAGAGGTGGTTTTGGATGATATCAAACTTGGATCCTTGGCGCGGGAGGATAGATGCGAATAAATCCCTTCCTTTCTCTCTCTAGAACCCTTTAGAACACTCCTTAGGAGTGTGTGAAAGTTTGCCTCGAAGTTGGGGTAAAAAATGAATGAAAATGGCCTTAAAACGAGCTTAAGTCGATGAGAATAGTTAACTGGCGACCGATATGCAAAATACCCAATACCGGTTCGCGGGGGCTCATTTTTTTCAAAAATTTGGTATCGGACCGGTATGCCAAAAACTCCATACCGGTCCGCACTATAATTTTGGGCTCTGGAGCACTGTTTTTATTTTGGCCATAACTTTTCGCGCATAACTTCAATTGATGTGATGTTTATGTTCACAAAAAGGTAATTCAATGATCTACAATTTCCTAAGAGGAAGTTTTCTCAAAATTTGGATAGATAAATCCCAGAAATTCACCGAAGACAACACTTTGTCAAAGGGCTATCGAATGACCATAATTTACTAACTGGCCTACTTCGCATGCTGTTTTGACCAGCACGGAGTGTGAATTAGCTTTTAGACACGAAAGTTGTAGAATGGTATAAAACCTAGACACCTACGTGAATGGAATTTTAGTTAGATAAGTAATGAAGAAATTATGATAGCTCAACGTTAACTAGAATTAACGAATTGCGAAGAACCAAAACTTCCTATTTACCAACCGAAATCGATTCGGACCACCTGAATCACCAAACGATCACTCACATGAGTATATATAAGCTAATATAATTCAATTCAAAATAAATTAAAGTACGGGGTATTACAATTATGTTGCCTTTCACCATTATTGCTCTTGTTTTCATGCTTTCCTTACTTGGTTTGTTAATGGCAAAAACCAAAGTTCCTTCTAAGCAATCTAAGAAGAAAACACATTTTCCACCCAATCCGCCTCCATCTTATCCACCAGTAAAACGTTTTAAGCATAAATCTGGTCCATTCGATGATGCCCCCACGTCAACCAAAAATTCAGGCAGAATCATCACAATACCCTTCTGGACAACCCGCAATGGCAGAGGCTCATTATCGCCCTGATACTTATTTCCCCATTTTGCTAATGATTAAGAAGCCAAAGAGTTCACCACTTGATACACTAAAGTAAAAGTTAATTATGAACATAACTTGAACCTTTTGGCTTTTCAACCCGTTGCCAAGAAAAATACCAACATCCCTCCACTAATATATAATTGGTTTATATCACGTCATTTAGATAAGATTGTTCGAGACCATATGTGTTGTCTTTTTATGGTCCGGGAATTCTATTTCAATGCAAATATGGTAGAGCATCCTAGTGGCCATAGACTTGTTGCTAGGATTCGTGGCATTGATACATATATTAATGCCGATTCAATCCGTTAACTATATTCTCTTATATTCATTGGAAATCAACAATTTCCTTATTATATTGATAGAACCCCAATATTAATTTCATATTTTCTAAACTCACAGGTATCCCTCATACTTGGGATAATCTGCTTCAAGTTGCCATAGGGTTTCTACATCTGGATTATCGTATTCTCTATGCCATATAACACTATTGTATATCTCTAGATTCTCATCATTTGGAGGATGGGCCTAAGGATGCAATGTTCTTATATGGTTTAGGGATGGGGAATACCATTGATTTAACCAAATTCATGTTTTCACGGATGGTTGAGTGTTTAAACCGTAGAAAGGAAGAAAACTCTCTTATAGGTTTGGTTTTAGGTTCCCTTATCACTCGTATTCTAATAGAGATTTGGAACATTCATTCTTTCAAAACGAAAACGAGTGCTCAGAGTTATTGGGGTACTTACAATTTAACTTTGTGAAACAAGTCATTATCATAAGCCCGTGTGTACATCCGAGCTGAGAGGGATAAAAATGATGTTTTTATACAAATGAAGGATCAGGTCGAAAAAGGCGCAAAAGGGGAGATTATACAAGGTTCGACACGTCAGTGGTCGAAAACTTATCGCCCATATATTCAGCCTGAAGAAAAGGGTTTCAAAGGAATGCTCAAGAGGATTTTGGCAAAGATTGATTGCCTTCTTTGTATTCAAGTCAAAATCTTGCATAATTAGCGTGTAGTAGGCCATGAGTAAATTACATCGGGAGGTATTTGGAGCTTCCAAAATTTTAACACGAATTTGATGTCGAAGCTGGTCCATCCAACCCACAGGAAGAAGAATAAGATGAAAAGAAAGCCGAGGAAGTTAAAGAAAAAGTTAAAAAAAAATGATGAAGATGATGATTCCGAGAGCTTTGGCTCGAAATATGATGGCAAGGATTAACTTTAGTTGCTTCCTCAGGACTTATTAAATCCGTTTGTTTATTTTACTTGGTTAAAACTTGATGTTTTATTTTTTTCATGTCTATTAAAACTTTGTCAATCTTTTGTTAATTATATATGCTTTCATATGCTTAATTTATTTTTGCTAATTGCATATTATTTGGTTAGTTGTTTACTTTGGCTATCCCTCGCCAAAAAGGGGAGAATGGATTCATGGGTTTATGCGGAGATTTATTGATTTGCTTAAAACATAAATATGTGTTATGTTATTTGGCATCATTTGTCATATAACACAGTTGTTTCTTAAGGTATTTTTTTGAGTTTACCGTGTTTCATGATCTATATATATAGGAAGAAGCATGATGCAGCTGCTAGAAATTTTAAGCTATTGGCATGTCTTGAATTTCAAGTCAGTTTGTTTAAGTTTAAAATGTCTCTTTGTAATTGTAATTACGTTAGGGATTGCGCCACTATATTTATTGAGTCATTGAGTCTGTTTAGGCGGTATCGTGTTTTGTCTCGGAACAGGCCAAATGGGGAGTTTATAAGGTCAACTATATGTTAGCTTTATTCCTTCGACAAAAACCCATTTCACTTGTAAGTATGTTGAGTCAATTGAGTTCATTGTTGAAGACTTCAAATGATTCAAGTTACCGGAAATAAGTATTCACATAATCACAAATATTGGAATAATTGCTTGTGTGATACTCCATTTCTAAGCTCAAAGAATAACCCCCGTTGACTAGGGTCCAATATTCCACTTTTCAATTAAACGATTGACCAACAATAAACTAGTTCTGAACAACACCAATGTTCAGACACAACCTAATTGTCTCGGGGATGGTACGTGTCAATTCATGGAAGTGGTTTTTCAATAATATCAATATGTCATTTTTATAGGTATCCTCATAATCAATATAATAAACAGTTGCAATATAGAAGTCCATAATTATAATATTTTTTGAAAGTCTTAAAATAGAGAGAATAAGTACCCCTCACCTTAACTTGGTTTAATTATTTACTTGATATGTCTAGTTCCCAGAATAACTCACAATATGTTTATAATAAATTATTATTATTATTATTATTATTATTATTATTATTATTATTATTATAAAAGACATAAAGTTGGTTTTGTTTACAATAAAATGATATTATATCTACGTGATGGTTCTATAATACTCCCTCCGTCCCAAATTTCTATTTTCTTTTTTCATTTTTAAATGTCTTAAAATAAATGTCTACTTTTTATAAAAGATAAATGCATATTTATTTTGTCCTTTTGTATTTTAACTTTTAAAAAAAGTCAATATAAATTAAATAAAAAATATAATAATAATATTAGATCCTTTAATAAGTTAAATTTCGTAAAAAAGACCAATAATTTAAGACACATGAAGTATTAAATAAAGTGATACTTCCGTTTCTTAGCTTACTTTATTCTTACAAGAATAAAAGTGCCCCCCTGCATTTCTATTATTTTCTCATGCCATCAGGGCCGGCCTTGGGCATAGGCGGTCCAGGCCGTTGCCTAGGGCCCCTGACGTAGTAGGGCCTCGATTTTTTGGAGCCTCATATGTATATACACACACATATTATAATGAATAAGATTTTGTGAGTGAATAACATTAAACAAGTTGATTCTTGACTCAACAGTTGATGAGGCCCTTTGGTACTATACGGAGGTACAAGCTTCTGTATTCGAGACCTGCTTACGGCGGTTGTCATTTTTTCAATTTTCTTTCTTTGATTTACTACTTGTTTTAACTAAATTTTACAAGTGTAAGAAATTCAATTATTCCTTTTGTAACTTTCCTTAAATAAAGCACCATCTTTTAGTATTTGTTTTAACTAATTTTTACAAGTGTAAAAAATTTAATTACTCTTTTTGTAACTAAATTTTAAATTTTACACGAGTAAGAAATTTAATTACTCTTTTTATAACTTTCCTTGAATAAAGCACTATCTTTTAGTATTTGTTTTAACTAAATTTTTTATCTTTCTTTCTTTGAATAAAGCACTATCTTGTACTATTTATTTTAACTAAATTTTACATGAGTAAGAAATTTAATTACTCTTTTTGTAACTTTTTTTTAATTGAGCACTATCATTCTTTCTTTGAATAAAGTACTATCTTTTAGTATTTTTTTAACTAAATTCTCTATCTTTCTTTTTTTGAATAAAGTACTATCTTTTACTATTTGTTTTAACTAAATTTTATACGAGTAAGAAATTTAATTACTCATTTTGTAACTTTCTTTGAATAAAACACTATCTTTCTTTCTTTAAATAAAGCACAATCTTTTAGTATTTGTTTTAACTAAATTCTACATGAGTAAGAAATTTAATTACTCTTTTTGTAACTTTTCAAATCTCATTGCTATATAAATTTTTTCTTTTTTTTTTGAATAATGCACTATCTTTCTTTCTTTGAATAAAGCATTATCTTTTAGTATTTGTTCGAGTAAGAAATTTAATTGCTCTTTTCGTAACTTTTCAAATCTTATTGCTATATAATTTTTTTGTTGGAATTTATTAGTTTAGTTATATTACATAAGTATATAAAAATACAAAAGGACCCCAAAACAAAAATTTGCCTAGGACCCCTCAAAACTCAGGACTGCGTGCCATGAAGTACAACTCTCATTATCATATTATACATATATATATATATATATATATTACTTTTATTAGAAAATGACGGAACGTGTCCTTTTGGAGCAAGAGAATTAATATTTAATTATTATTATTATATATATTACTTTTATTAGAAAATGACGGAACGTGTCCTTTTGGAGCAAGAGAATTAATATTTAATTATTATATATATATATATGCATGTCATAAAGAGAAGGAAAAGATTTTATACCCCGTCCGTACCCTCTTGCTCTTTCTTTCTCGATCTTCGCCTTCCCGGTTATACTAGAGTGCGCCCGTGTTATATGACACGATAAAATAAATAAAATTTTATAATATAATAAAATAAAGTATGTGTAATAAATTTAAATCGATAAATATCAATTAATTTATTTTAAGCTTATTGTCTAACATAATCTAATATTTTGAACAATCGAAATGCAAATTCAATATATTTTCAAGTTGAAAAATATTAAAAGTAGAGCGAATTGGACGACCAACTTGTTTTTATTATTTTAAAGAATATTTTCCTCATATTTTTTGATCCCATCAAAATATTTTTTTAATAAATTAAATTCAAGATCATATGTGAAAATAATTCAAATATGTCTGTCCAATATGATTTGAAAATAGTACAAAAATTGGACTGATATAGTGTGAATACTCCTAAAAATGAATACTGAGATGACCAATAATATATGAAACATAAAATACGTCCTTAAATGTTACTAAATAATTTTTCTTATTTTATTTTTTACATGATTCTATAGTCATGATTAGTAGATTTTAAATGTTAAATTTTCATTAAATTTGAATTTTTTATTTTAAGTTACATCATTATTAATGTAGATAAAATTATTGGTATACCGTGAACACTCTTAGAAACGACAGACTGAGATGACCAATAATATACAAAAATATAAAATACGTCCTTAAATGTAACTCAATCATTTTTCTTAATTTTTTTTACATAATTCTATAATCAAGATTAATAGATTTTAAATATTAAATTTTCATTAAATTTGGATTTTTTTTTAAGTTATGTCATTATTGGTATGTGAGAGTTTTAATTTTTCTTGTTTTTTTACATAATTCTATAGTCACCATGGATCTTATTTATTTGACCTTGATTAGTAGATTTTGAATATTAAATTTGATTAGTAGATTTTAAATATTAAATTTTAATCTTTTTATTTTAAGTTATGGCATTTTTTAATGTAGACAAAATTATTGGTGTGTAAGAGTTTATTTTGTGTGTATTATTAGTATGAGTGTTTTAACTTTGATGTGATATTTAAATGTGTGTATAAAAACTCATCCAAATGTGTAGAATTAATGCACACCATAATATTTGTATTTTTAACCACTAAATTCTTATACTTTTTAGAAAAAAAATTGGTCAAAGATGGTGTTTTGTAATATAGATTATAATTGATGCATTAGTAAGGTGTTCGGTTTGAATAATTAATTTGATGATAAATTAAATTGATAATTTGATGCCATGTAAACTCTAAAATTACTTTCCATGTGGATAATCCTCTATAGTCCTTGTACATGTATGTATATAAATTTTGAGGTCTTTTACTTTATATATGAAAAGGAATATATTGTACGAAAAGGAAGTTGATAAGATTACGAAAATTATATCATGTATCTGGATATACGTATATATTTGAAGAATCATTGTTAGTAAATGAAACTATGAGCTGTTAAAAAATTTATGCAATTTTAAATATAAAAATTGATTTAATCCGACATCGAGTCCTGTGATATCCACAGTCTCCTTAAAACAGTTACGTCGCGGCTCGGGTTGTGCTTAGATACTGCTTAACGACGCCTGTTTTTCAGGATAAAACGATGGTTCAATTGTACTTTTGCACGCAAGCACACTGATCGAATTGAAAAAATTCTCGAAATCTCTACACTCGCTTGTTTTCTTCAATGAATCTAAGTGAAAGCTTTCAAACAGCTTCTATTATCGAAAAATTGCCACCATCATGGAATGAGTTTAAAAATTATTTGAAACATAAGCGAAAGGAAATGTCAGTTGAAGATATAATTCTTAAACTTCGAATTAAAGAGGAAAGTAAATTAAAACAGAAAAAGGATGAAAATGGTGGAGGAAAAGGCAATGGTAATAATGGTAATGGTTTGGGGGCTAAGGCTAATGTTGTTGAACATGGCCAAAGCTCAAAGAAAAAGGAAAAGGGTAAAGGAGTCCGTAAAGGAGTCCATATGGGTCCTAAGGGAGGAATCTCTAAGCATAAATTTCAGCCTAAATTTCAAGGCAAATGTTTTAATTGTGGTAAAACAGGTCATAAGTCTTCGGATTGCAGGTTTTCGAAGAAGAATCATCAAGCTAATGTGATAGAGAACATAGCTCGTGATGTGGGCGACATTAATTTGTCGGCGGTTATTTCTGAAGTGAACTTGGTAGGATCGAATCCTAAGGAATGGTGGATCGATACGGGTGCAACCCGTCATGTGAGCTTTGATAAGAAGATGTTCTCTTCATTTGAGCTGGTGAAAAATGGAGAGAAGATGTACATGGGAAATTCTGCTACCTCAGAAGTCAAGGGCCAAGGGAATGTGATCTTAAAGATGACGTCGGGCAAAGAACTAACTCTCAACAACGTGCTTTATGTGCCCGAAATTCGCAAGAACTTGGTGTCTGGTTCGTTGCTTAGCAAGCACGGTTTTCGTCTTGTTTTTTAGAGTGATAAATTTGTTTTGTCTAAGAGTGGAATGTTTGTTGGTAAAGGGTATATGAGTGATGGAATGTTCAAGTTGAATGTAATGACCATGGTTGAAAATAATAAGAATAAAGCTAGCACTTCTACTTATATGCTTGAGTCTTCCAATTTGTGGCATGGTAGACTAGGACATGTTAATTACGATACTTTGCGCAAATTAATTAACATGAATCATATACCAACATTCCAAATTGATTCTAAACATAAGTGTGAAACTTGTATTGAGGCAAAACTGACAAGATCATCTTTCCAAAGTGTTGAAAGAGATACTCAACCTCTTGATTTAATTCATAGTGATATATGTGATTTAAAAATGACACAAACGAGAGGTGGGAATAAGTATTTTATTACTTTTGTTGATGATAGCACAAAATATTGTTATGTGTATCTACTTAAAAGTAAAGATGAGGCAATAGAGAAATTTATTATCTATAAAAATGAAGTTGAAAATCAACTTAATAAGATAATCAAAGCTATAAGGAGTGACCGTGGAGGTGAATATGAGTCACCATTTATTGATTTTTGTTCAAAAAATGGGATTATACATGAAATGACGGCACCTTATTCACCTCAATCCAATGGCATTGCTGAACGGAAAAACCGAACTTTAAAAGAAATGATGAATGCTATGTTAATAAGTTCAGGTTTACCACCAAACATGTGGGGAGAAGCCATTCTATCGGCTAACTATCTTTTAAATAAGGTACCTAAAAAAAAGAAGAGAAAACCCCATATGAATTATGGAAAGGAAGGAAGCCTTCGTATAATTACTTGCGAGTGTGGGGATGTTTGGCTAAGGTGGCAGTGCCTCCACCTAAAAAGGTTAAAATAGGACCAAAAACTGTTGATTGCATTTTTATTGGATATGCAGAAAATAGCAGTGCTTATCGGTTTCTTGTGCATGAATCTAATATACTTGATATACACAAGAACATGATTATGGAATCAAGAAATGCATCGTTCTTTGAACATGTATTCCCATGTAAGCCAAAAGAAGATGCAAGTTCTTCTAAGCGACCCCACGAGATCATTAATAAGGATTCTCTTGAACAAGAAGATGAGCAAATTGAGGAAGAACCTAGACGAAGCAAAAGAGTTAGGACGAAAAAAACGTTTGGTCCAGATTTTTTGACCTTTATGTTGGAAGGCGAACCTCAAAGTTATAAAGAAGCTGTGAGCTCGACAGAAGGCACTTTTTGGAAAGAAGCCATTGATAGTGAGATCAATTCCATTCTACAAAATCATACTTGGGAACTAGTGGATCTTCCACCAGGTTGTAAACCGCTAGGATCTAAGTGGATTTTTAAGAGGAAAAGAAAAGTGGATGGATCAATAGATAAATACAAGGCCAGGCTTGTAATAAAAGGTTATAGGCAAAAGGAAGGCCTTGACTATTTTGATACTTATTCTCCTGTGACGAGAATAAACTCCATTAGAATAGTACTTGCGGTTGCTGCCTTACGTAATCTTCAAGTACATTAAATGGATGTAAAAACTGCTTTCCTAAATCGCTTTCCTAAATGGAGATTTAGAAGAAGAAATTTACATGGATCAACCCGAAGGGTTCTCTGCCCCTGGGTAAGGAAAGAAAGTGTGTAAATTGGTAAAATCTCTATATGGGTTGAAGCAAGCACCAAAACAATGGCATGAGAAGTTTGATCACACTATGATTGCGAGTGGTTTTAAAATAAACGAGTGTGATAAATGCGTTTATGTCAAAGATACTGAAAGTGGATATGTTATGGTGTGCTTGTACGTAGATGATATGCTTATTATTGGGAGCAATGATAAGATGATTCAATCTACAAAAACCATGTTGAATTCGAGATTCGAAATGAAAGATATGGGTTTAGCTGATGTGATCCTAGGGATTAAAATTACAAAAACTCCTGATGAGCTCATTTTGAATCAGACTCATTATATAGATAATATTCTTGGAAAATTTGATAAAGATAATTCTGGAGTTGCAAGAACACCAATAGATTTATCTCTACATTTATCTAAGAATAAAGGAGAGAGTGTTTCTCAAGTTGAATACTTTAGGGTGATAGGCAGTCTAATGTACATAATGAGTTGTATAAGACCAGATATAGCTTATGCAGTGAGCAAACTAAGTAGATATACGAGTAATCCTGCAGTTGACCATTGGCAAGCAATTATGAGAGTGTTAAAATACTTGCGATTCACTCGTGATTATGGACTGAACTACTCTAGATATCCTGCTGTGGTTGAAGGATACAGTGATGCAAACTGGATATCTAGTGAGAAAGACTCCAAATCCACTAGCGGATATGTATTTACGTTAGGAGGAGGAGTCGTTTCATGGAAATCCTCAAAACAAACGGTGATAGCCAGATCCACTATGGAATCTGAGTTTATCGCACTAGACAAATGTGGGGAAGAGGCTGAATGGCTACGTAACTTCCTAGAGGATATTCCAATGTGGACAAAGCCTGTGCCTCCAATTTGCATTCATTCAGATAGTCAATCTGCAATTGGTAGAGCCCAGAGTAATATGTATAATGGTAAGTCTAGACATATTCGTCGACGACATAATACCATTAGACAACTACTCTCAACTGGAATTATATCTATAGACTATATAAAGTCCAAAGATAATATCGCGGATCCGTTAACTAAAGGGTTGAATCGAGAGCTAGTTGAGAAATTATCGAGGGGAATGGGGTTAAAGCCCATGAAGTAATAAGTCTTTATAGTGGATACCCAACCTACGTGACTGGAGATCCCAAGATGTAGGTTCAAAAGGGACAACTAAATTATAAAGACGGTGTTGAATCACTGTGGGGATTTTCCCAAACCCATTCCTATGATTAAACAGTGATGCTCGTATGGATAAGGTTAAGCTAAGCTTTTAATGATTCTTATGTGTCGAGAAATCGAGCGGGGTAAGGCGGGTTACCCTTAATTAAGAGATCACCTATGTAAGAGGAAAGAAGGGCCGCTTCCAAGGGAATTATTTAGGGTGCAATTCTTGTAAACTCTTACAGAACCAGGCGTATGTTCATGGCCATTAACGAACATAATAGTGAGAACTGAAATGTTTAAGGAAGATTCCTGTGTGAGTTGTGTCATCATTTACATAAATGACAGAATAGTTCAAGGACATCGTGTCCACTATTTAGTTAGTAAAGTAAACATAATATCACAAGGGAGGGTTCAAAGGGAAAACCTACCTATCCTATGCAGGTTTCGACCGTCGAATCTTACCACCATCTATTTTCGAGCAGTTGGTCTCCAATTATCATTCATGTGGGGAATTGTTAGAAAATGGGTATTAGAAAACTCATTTTCTACCATTTTGAGGGCAAAATTGTAATAAGACTTTGCACTCGGTTGTGAAAGTTCTTAATATATTTGTGTTCTCCTACGTGAGTACATCGAAATTGTGTAATTATATGCTCAAAATGGTTAAGTGGTGAATGAGAAATTGTCACCCAAAGTGAGCAAGTTGAAGTTGAAAAATGCAATGAAAGTGGGTAGTCCCACATAGGAAAGATGGAAAAAAATTATATGGGCTTATAACTAAGCTCATAGGAATGCCTTATTGAATGATTCAAGATAAGAGGCTCTCTCTCGCGCACACAGGCGCGCAGGGGGGTGGAAATCACGGACCGAAATAAGCCTAAAACCATTGCGGCTCGTGTGTGCCCGCACCTGCGGACACGAATGCCGGACCGAAAAGTGAGCCTTGCGCTGGCTAAATTTTGCACCCGAAAATTTAATTTTTTCCAATTTGAATTTTAAACTCATGCATTTATCCCAATTAGATTGTCACTTAAATTATCAGTTTTGAGAAACGGATTTGGATTAATGACCATGTTAATGGTCATTATTCTCTCCAATTTGAATTAAAAAGGAGATCATGGCTCTTCCCTCACACACACAATCAAATTCTCGAAATCTCTACACTCGCTTATTTTCTTCTCCTCTATAGACAGTAGGTTCCAATATCCGGTGGTGAGTTCAAGAATTTTTTCAGTTCGATCAGTGTGCTTGCATGCAAAAGTACAACTGAACCATCGATTTATCCTGGGAAACAGGCGTCGTTAAGCAGTATCTAAGCACAACCCGAGCCGCGACGTAACTGTTTTAAGGAGACTGTGGATATCACAAGACTCGATGTCGGATTAAATCAGTTTTTATATTTAAAATTGCATAAATTTTTTAACATGAGCATCATAAGCATGAAATGTTGATTATTGAGTCAACCCAGCTTCTCGACTATGTCGAAGTATCGTTATCTCATATGGCTCGGAAGATATGTGAACTATATTCTCTTATGGCAACTTATATGATGATTCTATATTTGACGTGTGAAAGTTTCAGTAAGCCCAATACAAACAAAAGAGATCTTTATTGGATTTTTAAAAGTAGATAATACCTCATGCCAAGGACTTTTCGGTGAACTTGTAGATGTTTTGAAAGATCTTAAACTTGAAATTTATGACATAAGAGGACAAGGATATGATAAGAGTTCTAATATAAAAAGAAAACACAAAGGTTTAAAAAAGAGACTAAGTGAATCCTAGAGCATTCTACAGACTATGTGGTTATTTATAATCTTAATCTTATTCTTTGCGATACGGTAAATTCATGTGGTAAAGCTAAATCTTTTTTTGGAGTTGTGCAACATATATATTTTCACTATTTTTATCTTCTCCAAAGTTATGGAAAGTTCTCAAAGATAATGTTGAAAGTTTCACATTTTCACAAACACATTGGGAAAGTCATGTTGAAAGTATTAAAGTAATAAGATTTCAGGCTAAACAAATAAGAATTGCTTTACTTGAATAATTAACAAGGAGTGAAGTCCAAAAACTAAAAGTGATGTAGACAGTTTAGTAGAACATGAAATAGAAAATTTTGTATTCTTGTTTGGCATGGTTATTTGGTATAATATACGTTATTGATGGAGTAAACAAATTGTTGCAAACAAAAGATATGCAAATTGATGTTGCTATAGAACAATTACAATGATTTATTTCTTTTTTTTTTTTTGAAAACTATAGAGAAACTTATTTTAATTTATTATGCTTGGGCCAAAGAGATTACAAATGATATGGGAATTGAAGCTGTATTTCCTAAAAAATGGGTCATTTAAAGAAAAGGACATTTTGATGAGAATGACAATGATGAGACATAGTTGTCACAAAAAAGAATCATTTAGAGTTGATTACTTGATATATATTGTAGATTATGAGATTTTTTTACCTAATAATAGATTTGAACAATTTCAAGAATATGAAGGTACTTTTGGTTTTTGGTTTGATTTGGAAAAGGATATTTTGAGTTTGCCCCCCACTTTTTGACACTTAATTTAAGATTGCACCCCATATTTTAAAACCTTTAACTTTGCACCCCATTATTATATATTTCTATTATATATGTCCAGTTAATGAATAGAGCAAGTGATTATAATGCCCTTATACTTGCATGTGTATTCCACATGCTTTCTTGCACACGGGAATCTCGTGTTGATGAACCGCCTAGCACATATCCAACTTTTTACTAATTGAAATTCAAACCCTTTGTGTATATTCATTTTAGTTTATGTAAAACCATCATAGCACAATCATGGGCAATTATAGGAATCTACCATAGGGTGGTTGATCACGGATGTCGTACGCTAAGGCATCACACACTGGTCAACCTGACCCAATTTCCAACATCTCTCACTCGTCTGTAATGGGTAACACATCCATGAGATGACACATAGTCTTAGGAGCGCAGTTATTAAGTAATGACATAACTAATAAAAGCACATCACTTGGAAGTATCTCGCTATGCCTCAAATACTTCGAATAAACCAAATTTAGCATTGAATCCCTATTAACAAATAATGCCAGTTTATATCTATGTACTATATCCATGACCATTTGTAAACAAATCTTCCCTAAGCCCTTATGTCAATCCAATTAAAGTCAAGGGGTTGCTTAACATGCACTGCTAGACAGTATATTACCTTTTCCCCTTAGAGATCATGCTAAAGTAGCAAGATCAAATATCTTTTTCATGACATAATCTTAGGTCAAAAGACATAAGGTAGATCAAATAATGATTCAAGTGCCTCACACACTGAAAAGGTAGGGAATTCGTTGCTCCCACTATTGGCCGTCTTAGCATGTAAATTATGAAATGTATGGTATGGTGCTATCCCATATGGGCATGTCAGTATAAAAACACAACGCCATACGAATCTAAGCCTAGTCACTATACAAACGCCTAAACTAAGTTTTCAGCGTAATTACTTTCTTAACTTTTGTCTGAAATCTTAAATTCAGCTATTATAGGCTTCATAAAGTTGAGTATATACTCTCACAATCGACCTTAGGCGTGTTTTTGGTTTAAGTTGGGATGGAAACTAGGGAGACCTAAACCCAAACTGAAATTGAAAATTCGATTTCGGTTTGATTACGGTCTCTAAATCATCCGATGCAAACCTAGACCCGAACCAAACTTTTCACTTTGGTTCCGGTTTATTCGGTTTTCATATTATTTATTTTTTCAAGATATAAATTTGAAGGCAACATCATATAAGCCATAATTAAATTCGGTTATGCTCTGTAGTTCTCACCCCTGTGTGAGTGGGTCACTCGAGCATAATGACATGTCTTAAAGATGTTCAAATAACATACGTATGGAATATATTAACATTATAAATCCTTTAATTTATCACTCCACAAATGAAATGGATTCACATGTAAGTGGAATCAATCACAAACTCAACCTCCTAAACAGATACTTAGACGATCCTTAATTAAGCTTAAGTCCAACCTTACATAGTTTTTTCATTCACCATGCACATTACATTTCTGCTCTCAAACATTACATATTATTCAAATCAGATTAGATACGGGAGGTTTGACACCGTAGTTAGTAAATTAGTCCGGAATCATGCAATTCCAACCCAACTGGATAGGGTGGAGCATACCGTTAGGCTCAGCCTTATAATAGTTGTGCCTCACCTCACTTTTGCCCCTTTTTAGGTCATTTTGGTATTTTCCTTAAGTTCAGAGGCCTAATTGTAATTTTTGGAAGAAGAGGACCCATATACAATTCTGGAAAAAGTTGGCACAATAGTCTTTCATAATAAACACAAATTTGGACATTTTTGAACTTGGGTTCAAACTATAATTTTTAAAAGTTTAGGGGCCATAGTGTAATTTTCTAAACTTTAGGGGCTGAAAGTGTAATTTTCTAAACTTTAGGGGCTGAAAGGTGTAATTTTGTGAAACTTATATCATTTCGTATAAATTAACCCTAAACTATCAAAATTACCTAACTACATTTGACGTTTGTTAATGGAATGTAATGGGGCAATATTATTGTTATTAGACTTTCACATATACACACATCCACTTAGTGATTGCACGAAAAAATGAGACCCAAAAGGGGCAAAGGGGGTGCTTAACACCTACCCCCTTTATAATTTAATCCCCAAGCTCACAAATCTAGTTTTGTGTACATCAACTATTCAATCAACCCCCTGTTATATATTGATTGGGACTGTTCTCTCCTTTGTTCGTTTCCGGTAAAACAGACTTGCAAATTTACGCATATGTCATTTGAACAGGCTAGACCCACCAGGTCAACAAAAGCCAAACAAGGGTGTTCCATTTGAACAGATCTAGAATGTTGCACCATTATGGTGCCAACCTGGGATATGAACTTCTAAAAAAACATAATTCACCATATAATTTGTTTAAACAAATTCAATGCATCAACCAAAATCTCGGTGAACAGAGTTAGAACTAGATTGGGATTAAAGCATGTAATCCTCTAACACATTTCATTTGATTTACTTACTTTTCAACATTTCTTCATCTCAATTTTGTCGTAAAACAGCAGCCTTCTAGGCCGGTCCTGGACGACTCGACCTTAAGAAGGTCGGATCACCAGATCATTTTTTTCAATGGGAGAGTACAAGAAATGCCCATTCCCAAGAGCTGAACAGTTCATCTATTGGTTTCCTGCAAATTGCGGGTAATTTTTGTTGAGAACAAGATCAAGGACTAAATTGCTGTAGATAAAAACTCAACAAAACTAGATTGAATGACTCACTTTATTGAATATCAACTGTGGCTATTAAATAGCCTTACATGAACTAACAGAAAGCTAAAAAACAGGCCACACTAACATAAAACATGATAAGGTGCATCAACAAATAGTCAAAATAGAAAACCCCAAAGAAAACGTCAAAGCTGTCAACAACCTCCTAAAGAATGGGAACTTATTGAAACTGAAGCTAAATTCTAATAAGCAATTATCCTAGTAATACTAGGAGACCAAAAAATACCCTTCATTCCTTCCCTTAAACTTACTGCAAATTGCAGTCAGTTTATATCAGAAACTTCTCGAACACCCAACAGCTCCCTTAACTTCAGAAAAGCATCGAGCTTCAGCGGTTTGGTCATCAAATCTGCCACCTGATCCTGACTTCCACAGTGAATCAATGCAATTGTACCTTCCTTAGTAAGATTTCTCAAGAAATGATACCTTACATCGATATGCTTGCTGCGCCCGTGCATCACCGGATTTTTAGATAGCTTGATAGTTGAGCTGTTGTCACATCTCACATATGTGCAGCCTCCATTAGAATGCCCCAGTTGCTTCAAAATCCTTTTTATCCAGATAGCTTGACACGCACACACTGCGGCTGCCACAAATTATGCCTTTGTGGTTGATAGAGTCACTATTGGTTGCTTTTTCGAACTCCATGAAATTGCACCTGAACTTAGCATAAATACATACCCACTCGTACTCTTCCTATCCTCCATATCTCCAGCATAATCACTATCCGTGAATGCAAGCAACTCACCACTTCCTCCTTTCTTGTAATGAATTCCAAAATTCACAGTACCTCTTAAATATCGAAGTGCCCTTTTTGCTACTTGAAGATGTAGCTCTGTAGGTTTCGCCATGTACCTACTTATGAGGCAAGTGACAAACATCATATCTGGTCTTATGGCTGTGAGATACATCAAGCTCCCCACCAATTGCTTGTAGTATGTCTCATCAACAGTAACCCCATTTTCATCTTTGTTGATTTTGCAACCTGGAACTATTGGACTATTAACTGAATTGCTCTCCAACATACCAAACTTTTTCAAAATTTCAAGTGCATATTTCCTTTGGCATATGTAGATACCATCTGACCTTTGTAACACTTCAATACCAAGAAAGAATCTCATTTTCCCCAAGTCTGACATGTCGAACTCTCTCATCATAGAACTTTTGAACTCAGACATCATAATTTCATCATCACCAGTAAAGATTAAATCGTCAACATAAACACTTACAATGATGATCTTTCCTTCCCTGCTTCTCTTAGTGAACAATGTCTGCTCGCTGTCACATCTTTGGAAATCTTCACTAATGAAATGTGCTTCGATTCGACTAAACCAAGCTCGTGGAGCTTGTTTTAATCTGTACAATGCTTTGTGCAACTTGTAAACTAGATGCTCACTGCCCTTTTTCTCATACCCTTTCGGTTGATCAACGTACACATCCTCACTTAGCTCACCATGAAAGAAGGCTGATTTCACATCCAACTGGAAAATTTTCCAACCTTTCTGTGCAGCTAAGGCAAAAATCATCCTTACCGTATCCATCCTTGCCACTGGTGCGAAGACTTCCGTGTAGTCTATACCATGCTTTTGTGAGTACCCTTTAGCGACTAGTCGTGCCTTGTGCTTATCAATCTCCCCATGTTCATTGTACTTCGTTCTGTAAACCCACTTCACTCCGATTTTTTTAGCTCCAGCTGGCAGCTTAGTGAGTGTCCATGTTTTGTTCTTCTCAATGGAGTTGATCTCATGGTCCATAGCAAGTCTCCAATTTGCATTCTTTATTGCTTCTTCGAAATGTAATGGATCAGGTGACACAACTAGCGCCATGTTTGCTTCATCTTCTGATAAACCTTCTCCAGTAACATAATTGTGCATCCATACCGGAGGACGCCTTACTCTTTCTCCCCCCTCACTGACCTCGTTACGAGGATTAGGAGAACCATTTTCTTCTTCTCTACCTCCCTCATCACAATTGACTTCTCCATCATCATCGTCTTCACTTTCATTTTCACTCGCCCTTTCTACATCTTCATTATTTGCACTAGCCTCACCCCATTCTAAATTTAACAAAATCTGCTCCTCATAACTCACACCCCAATCCCACTGTTTTTCTTCGTCGAAAATAACATCTCTACTCACAACAACTCTTTTAGCTATTGGATCAAACAATCTATACCCCTTAGACTCCTCACTAACCCCTAACAATACACAAGGAAAACTCTTATTGTCAAGCTTACCTCTTCTCACATCTGGAACATGCACATGAGCTAGGCAACCGAATACTCGAAAGTGTTCTACTGAGGGTTTCACTCCACTCCAAGCTTCTTCTGGGGTGATATCTTTGACAGTCAAAGTTGGACACCGGTTTAGAACATAGAAAGTCCAATTCACTGCTTCTGGCCAGAATGTCTTTGGAATCTTCTTGTCAGAGAACATAGATCGAACCATGTTCATTACGGTTCTATTCTTTCTTTCGGCCACGCCGTTTTGTTGCGGTGTATATGCAGTGGTTAATTGTCTCTTGATTCCACTCGTTGTACAAAAATCGTTGAACTCACTCGAGGTGAATTCACCTCCCCTATCAGTCCGCAAACACTTGACACATAACCCTGTTTCTTTCTCAACCATCTTCTTGAAACACTTGAAGAATTTCAATGCTTCTGACTTCTCTGCTAACAAATACACCCATGATCTTCGGCTATAATCATCAATGAAACATAACGTGTACCTTTTGCCACTATTGGATTTAGGAGTGATAGGCCCGCAGATGTCTGCATGAATGAGTTCTAATTTCTGACTTGCTCTCCACTTACTCTTCTTGGATATGGGGTCTCGATGTTGCTTTCCATTGATGCAATATGTGCAAATTACGTTTGAGGCTGGAAATTGAGGAAGTCCATGCACCATTTTTTTGTACTGCAAGGTTCTTAATCCATTGTAACTTAGATGTCCATACCGGCGGTGCCAAAGGTGAGAAAGATCTTGAGAGCTTGTGTGAAAACATCTTTCTTGCTGAGCTGATGAAGAGGTCTGAGTTTGCGCTAGCAATATAAACATTCTGTTGGCACTCATGAAAGTTTGAATAATCAAGCCCTTATCTGGATGATAAATCTTACATAGTCCTCCCTGAATCAAAATAGCTAAGCCTCTTTCTTGAAGTTGTCCTATGCTCAAGAGATTGTTTTTAAGCTCTGGAGCATAGTATACCTCGGTGACAACATGGTTGATTCCATTCAACAACAGCTTCACACTTCCTTTTCCAGCTACATTCATTCTGCTATTGTTCCCCAATTTGACTGAATGCCGAAAACTCTAATCTAATTCAGTAAACATAACTCGATCCCCACACATATGATTAGAGCACCCTGAATCAAGGAACCATGCATCTTCTCTTCTGGCCTCATGCAGCTCAATGTAAGACATTAAAAGCATTTCATCTTGTTCGTTAAGTTCTGCATAGTTTGCTTCCTTGTCCGAAGTGGGACACTCATACTGGAAATGCCCAATTTTGTGACACCTGTAACATTCAACTGTGGCCTTGTTGAAAGTTTGACGACCTCTTCCACGTCCTCTTCCTCTGTAAGCATTTCTTCCTCGGCCCCTTCCTTCAAACCTTTCATCAGTTGTTACTTTTAACACTTGTTCAACACCACTGCTTCTGTTGAATTTTTGCTCATGCAGAATAAGTGAACTTTGAAGTTCATCAATGGAGAGTGTGTCTATGTCCTTAGATTCCTCAATCGAACAAACCACATAGTTGAATTTTTTGGTGAGTGATCTAAGGATTTTCTCACATATAGTAACATCGGTCATAGTCTCTCCATATATTCTCATCTTATTGGCCACTGTCATTACTCTAGCAAAATACTCAGTAATTGTTTCACCAACCTTCATTTCGAGAGTCTCAAAATCTCTCCTTAAAGCTTGAAGTGTAGACCGCTTCACCCTAGCATTGCCTTCAAATTTCTTTTTCATTGATTCCCAGATCTTCTTCGCAGTGTCCTTTTCCAACATCATCTCCAAAATTGTTCTATCGATCGCTTGGAAAAGGTAGTTCTTTGCCTTGAGATCCTTCAGCTTCAACTCTTCTAGCCTCTTCTGCTGTGTTTCAGTCAATGGTGGTGCTCCTGGTTCCGGCTCCGTGTAACCGGTCTCAATCAAACTCCAATATTCTTTACTCCGAAGGAAATTTTCCATAAGCATGCTCCAATGGTCGTAATGACCATCGAAGCGTGGTATGGAAGGTTGCACAAAGTTTCCTTTGGTAGTCATCGCCCTCTATATTTTTTTTTATTTTTGTGTTTGGAATCACTCGAAGAACACTCTCTCTTTCTCTTTGTGTTGGAATCACTCAAAGCTGCAGCTTTTCCTCTCAGGCCCAAATGGTGGCTCTGATACCAGAATGTTGAGAACAAGATCAAGGACTAAATTGCTGTAGATAAAAACTCAACAAAACTAGATTGAATGACTCACTTTATTGAATATCAACTGTGGCTATTAAATAGCCTTACATGAACTAACAGAAAGCTAAAAAACAAGCCACGCTAACAGAAAACATGATAAGGTGCATCAACAAATAGTCAAAATAGAAAACCCCAAAGAAAACGTCAAAGCTGTCAACAACCTCCTAAAGAATGGGAACTTATTGAAACTGAAGCTAAATTCTAATAAGCAATTATCCTAGTAATACTAGGAGACCAAAAAATACCCTTCAATTTTGGTATTTCTGGAAGTCTGGGTTCAATTCCTCCCTTTCTCATCAATTTTTATTGGAATTGTCATGGGTTGATTAGACTAGACATAATTTGAACTAAAATAAAATAAAATTATGATTGCATTCTATTATGAATCCTAGGCCTGGTTTGGTTCGCGAATTTGATGACTCAAGAAAGCAAAGTCATTACTTTCCTTTATTTTGTAAACACAAATTATAGAAATACTTTCCTGACAAAGGAAAAAGTAGAGGGAAAATCATTCCACTCAGACCTCGTGAGATTGATTTTTCCGTATGATTTTCTAGCATTTATTAAAAAAGTTTTGGACAACCATACCCCTACCTAAATATGTTATTGCCAACTTTACCCATTGAAATAAAAGACTAAGATCTATTTTAAAGTACAAGTGTATTATTGTAATAATGATATATTTTTACTTTCCTTTATTGTGCCGACCAAACACCAGAAGTGAAATCAAATAGTATTTCCTGAATACTTTCCATGATTTACCAAATACAAGAAAGAAAACCTGATCGATAGAAACTTTAGTTTCCACCCCCATGAGAAAGACAAGAGAATTAATTTCTTTTCCGTGAATTAAATAAGGCCACGCTGAGTATTAATGATCTTATAAACGACATCGTTTGTATTATGTGGTTTGTAGTAAAATGAATTATATATATTTAAATTTTCCTTCTAAATGTAACAACAAGTTGTGAAGGTGTAATTTGTTTTTTATGTTTATTTTTCTTTTTCTTTTATATATATATATATATAATTCATATATATATCCTTATTTTTGAACAAATGCATGCATGAGAGAGAATATATGTTGCTTTGGAATTTGAGAAAAATATAAGTTCATGTTTTTGATGTAAAATTGTAAAAAAATTTAGTCCAAAAGAGAAAATACAATGGGTGAAGTAAGCGTAACTCACGGATAGCCATTTCCTCCCCTATAACCAAGGATATATAACTTCTGATACTATAAACCAAATTAATATATCCACATATAAATACACATTTTTTTCTTTAATTGATTCTTCTTAACTCTCTCTCTCTCTCTCTCTCTCTCTCTTAATTATGCCACATACATTAATATAGATATATATACACATTTTGCTCTTTGATTCTTCTTAACTCTCTCTCTCTTAATTATGCCACATACATTAATATAGATATATATACACATTTTGCTCTTCGATTCTTCTTATCTCTCCCTGTCTGTCTCTCTCTGAATTATTGATTAATTAGAGATGATGTATGAACAACAACCACAACAAGGGCGGGCGGATTTCAAGAGTGGTACTCGTAGAGAACAACATCAAATATCTTCAAGAATAGGGATAGAGGAAGAAAGGTTTGAGATTGTGGATTTGAGTGGTTTGGCTTTGGAGTCTCTTCCAAATCCTTCTCTAAATTTAGGCATCATTTGCAAGTTAGATCTCTCAAACAACAATCTCTTGGTATGTATGTATTTATGTAAGTATAAAATATATTGTCTCTCTAATTTTACTGCATTTTTCTAATAATAATAATAATTATTATTATTATAATAATAGTTTATGTTTCCGTTTTCATTTACCTTTTTAGTTCTAGCTGAACAAGTCGTCATCGTTCCATTCTTTGTTAAGCGTCCATATTCGATTTTCACATCTTCAAAATATGCATTATTTTTGTCACAATCGCAGTATAAAATAAAACTTGTATTTATTGTGATTTTGCTACATGGGTTTTATATTGAAAAAAGCGGACTCAAATTGTAGGCATTAATTAAGAAGATACGTACGTTAATTTCTATTTAGAAATTTTGACTCATTGTATGGTAATTCATGAGCCAGTTTTGGATACGTTAATATCTATTTAGAAAATTTGACTCATTATATGATAATTCATGAGCCAAATTTGGATAGTTTCTAAAATCATTTATGTGGCCATATGGGCTATGGCGCGCACATGTATGCATTGTCGTATTTGTTCCAATATGTCTCATTATATTTAATTTATTTCAAATATAGTGTAACAGTGACCAAATTAAGTGACTAGTTTGACGAATGACTAGATATGGGTATGGGTGTCGAGTGTGTACTAAAGCACCTCATAATTTGTATATAAAAAAATAAAAAGGACGATTTTGAAAAAAAAATTTATTTGTTAAATAAAATCTCTCTAAAAATATTACATATACATTTAAGGGTTTAGTCCAGACATTGTATAAAAGAAATATGTACATAGACACAAATGCACATGTACACACACCTATTTCAATAAAATTATTTTATTTAATAACAAAACAAATTCATTTGAGTTATGTGTTGGAGGCATGGAAATATAATGTTAAATGTTAGAAGTCAAAATTACCCTAATCAAAAGAATGAAAATTATTTGGGGCTCCCCCTTTGTTATAAATAGGTATAAATTTAATTTATACCCTATTTTGTATAAAAGGAAAGAAGAGATAACACATATAATTAAAATAGAAATTAAAAATGAATATAGCCTCAAAGCTAGATGAAATACATACTGCATTTATAAATAGAAATATATATTTTCTTTGAAAAAAAATCACATAGAGATATTTTCTCTTTAATGTTTTTGAATATTGATTATTATACTATTATTTTTTTAGTTTTATTTTCAAACAAAGCTTAAGAAAAGTAATTAATTTTTTTCACTTTTCCCGGAAGTCAAATGGTGCCTGAAGGTTTTTTTTGGCTAGCTACCAATAACATTGATTAATTATTTGATGAGTATATTTATTTTATTAAATAACTAAACTAACTATATATTTTTTATTTTTTTTGGTTTTGTGTTATATAAAAATAACACTAACAGACAATTCCAGAGTCTCTAACAGCAAGGCTATTAAATGTATTGGTGTTGGATGTGCACTCAAATCAGCTTAAATCTCTTCCAAACTCAATAGGGTGCTTGTCAAAACTCAGGATACTGAATGTCTCCGGGAATTTTCTTCATTCTCTCCCCAAAACTATTGAGAATTGCAGGTTAATTTCTCATCTCATCTTTATTTATTTAGCTTGTGCTTTTATTTTATTGTTTAATTATGTGAAAGTCATACATAAACTAAAGATGATGGTGGTCCTCACTTTCAGAAGAAAAAAAAAAGGGCCTGTTTGGTTGAGATTTTAAGTTGAGTCTTTGAGAAGTATGAAAGTATGTTGAAAAGTGAATTTAGTTTTTTTGAAGTTCTTTTCCAGCTAATTTTAAAAAACTCAAAAAATAGTCACAATGGATCTTATTTTATGGATCTCGATAAGTAGGTTTCAAATATATATATTTTTTTATATAATTCTGATTTTTGGATTTAAAATTTTAGTGTTTAAAAATTTTAAGAAAGAGAAAATAAAGTGAAATGAATTTTGGAATATGTAAAGTTAACTTTTTATTAGAAAACTATAAAAGGCTCCCAAGTTAGAAAAACTCGAACAAAAAGGACCTCCAAGTTTGGACGGGGTCCTTCACCACTAGGACAAAGCAACACCTTCAATGTGGAAATTAGTTTACTTCTCTTCACATTTTAGTGCTTCTCATTAATTTTAATTTTTCAAATACAAATTTTCCTTATAATGAAAATTTTATAATTATAAAATAGAATACATAACAACATAATTTCATGTAAGTAAAAATTGACACACTTATATTATTTTAATCATAACATCCACCCCCTCTGAGTTATTGTATCTAACAAAAAATTTGGTCAGTTAGTTTTAAACTAAGTACATCAATACAGGATTCGAACTCAAGACCTTCCGCTAGTTGGGAGTAAGTTTTAGCCGGTCCTAGTCGTTTAAATGTTTTCTAATAAGAGTCTTTTATTTATTTTTAATTTTTTTAGATGGTATTTTACTAAATTAAAAGACTTTGACACAGATCATTGGAAGAGGTGAATGCAAATTTCAACAAATTAACGAAGCTGCCAGAAAATATCGGTTTCGAGCTGATCAACCTAAAGAAACTCTCAGTCAATTCCAACAAGCTAATTTTTCTTCCTTCCTCAACCTCCCATTTAACCAATTTACGCATTCTAGACGTTCGCCTGAATTGCCTTCGTTCTCTCCCAGAAGATCTTGAAAATCTAATTAATCTCGAGGTCCTCAATGTTAGTCAAAACTTCCAGTACCTCCCAACCCTACCATACTCCATAGGACTCCTCATCTCCCTAATTGAATTGGATGTGAGCTACAACAATATCACTGCCTTGCCCGAATCCGTTGGTTGCCTCAAGAAGCTCCAGAAGCTATGCGTGGAAGGAAATCCACTAGTTTCGCCACCTCCGGAGGTTTTTGAGCAAGGTTTGCTCGTGGTCAAGGAATACTTGTGTGGAAAGCTGAATGGAACACACACCAACTCTCCCAAGAAGAAATCGTGGATTGGAAAGTTAAAGAAATATGGGACGTTTAATGGAGCAAACGTTAATCGTGAGGATAGGGAAGGGTTTCTACTGCCAAATTATCGGTCCATTGATGGTCTGGCTTCTCCGAGGTACATGGGAATGTTTTCACCGCGCCGTTTCTTCTCTCCCAGAACTAACTTTACAAGATGATGTAGGAAAAAAAATCATATTTGAAGAGGTATCAAGTGTTTTCGCAAGTCAGTTTCCAATACATGACAATTACTGCGTCAAAGTTTGGTGTATATGGAGCATTATGTGGCTTGTTTATTCACTATTACAAGATGCCGAGGCGCGCAGTGCTTAGACACATCGCACATATACGGCATGTTTTCTCGGATGTCTTTCACCGCACCAGCATAACACATGGTATCACTAGGGATCAAATTTTTTCTCTACTTCACAATTTTTATGTTTGATTTTTTTCGCATGGCCAGGGACATATATGTATGCATGGATCATTGTTTTAGAGATACATTGGGGTTTTGACTATAAACTCTTTGTTGATTGTTTGTTTATTGCAATATGTGCAAACTAACATATATTATACTTTTTGGGATTGTATATAAATGTGGATTATTTCAAGAAATTTGATATTCTTGTATAAGATATCCAAAAAAATAATATTTATTTATTTGTGCACTTACAAGTGCCCATAATCATTTTCATAATAAAAGTTTTTGTAACTTATGTAAGGATCCTAATATTTTAAATAACACTGGAGAACTAGGGCATAAAAAAGTATGTTTATGCGAAAAGGGCCTCCTACTACATTTTTTATCTAGAGCCTTACGTATCTCAGGAATGGCCCTTGTCGTATCCAGCGTGAGTGCATGTTGCGCGCACATAAAATCAAATGCTACGGTCATAAGTGCCATATAGTAACCTTATTAGTGATCGAAATATGAAAACATATTTGGTGATTTGGCATGCTAAATGCAAAATTGCGTAAGCAAAATACGCAAAATAGGTGATTGCGTTCGCTATTTGAGCAGAGTAAGAAGAAGTAGAAAACAGAGTAAGAAGAACAAGGGAAGAAGATAAATAGTAGAAAGTAGAGGAAGAAGAAGAAGAAGAAGAAGCAGAAAACAGAGGAAGAAGAGAGAAAAACACACCTTGTATTTCTCTTCTTGCCGCCGATGTGGAGAAAACAAGATGCAGAGAGAGATGGTGGTGCTCGGTAATGGAAGGCGGCGAGAGATGGAAGATGACATTTGATGGAGGCGGGTGCGGGTGGCTTGAGAGTGTGGTTAAAAGTAGCGTTTTAAATTTATTGTTGAAATGACCAAATGAACCTTGGTTGTGTTAATATTTAAAAGAAAAATTCAATTTTTTCCCCTCCCCCCGTTTTCTTATTTTTGTAACTCTTTTTTTCTTTTATTTATCAGCCCTTTATTTTTGAGTTCTTTCCTTTTTGCCCCCTAGTCAGGGGCAAAGTTAGGAATTATATTCAGAAGGGGTCAAACTATTAAGTTTTTAAGAATTTTATATATATATATATATATATATTGTAATAAGGCCAAAATTAAAATATTATATTAAAATACTTAACATCATATACATCAAAAATCATATAATTATAATATTCCCATTCGATACTTCATATTTTTAAAACAATAAATCATATATTCATTGTCAATAGTTTTAAAAATATTTTTCTCAATATATGTTTTCGAATAATCATTCGTAAGATCATCTCCTAACCGAATCCAAAAATTGAAGCAATTTAATGATTGAGAGTCGTAAATAAAAATTAGAAAAAAAAAAATAAAAAACCATAGATAAAGACCATAGAACAAAAAGCAAACAGATCACCAAGCAAGACCGAACCACCGTAAATGATGTGTTCTCGTCCTTCAAATTGACTAATAACCTAAAAATACAAACCTCCACCCTAAATTTATCCATTTTATTACACGTCCCCCTTCCCTACCTTAGATGTTTCCCTCCCTAAATACAAAATCCGCCCCTGGACTTCTACATGCAAACGATTGCCCCCCCCAATACACACCATAATTAACAGAACAGGCCAAAAAGCCGGGTGGGGCCCCTATGTGCCTCCGCCCCCACCCCTGGTCTCTTTTATATTTACTTTATTATTGTTCTTTTAAATAAAATCACTTTTATTCTTTTAAATAAATGCCCAAATAGCCTACGCTATACTAGAACCAAAATGTTATTTACTGCGCTATCGCCATTGAAAGCACTAAGAAAGACATAACTATCTATCTATGCCATACTATGCATCTATTGAACAAATTATTAGTTTTTATTTTAAAATAATAAAGTAAATTAGTTTTATTAAAACATAAATTTCAATGACCAATGCAAGATTTTTTATTTGCTAAATTTAGGTTGATCTAAAGTGATAATAATTTTATCTTTAGACATTACCACAATATCTTGTAAATTATATAGATTAATAAAACATTATATATTGCTTTTCATATGGTATACATATATTAAAAAGTCATTGGCCAATCTATTGAGCTTCAAATCTGTAAATACTCGTCGGGTATAAATTATTACTGATTTTATTATCTTTCTATATTTTACTATAAAGCTCAAAAGAAAAAAAAATTGTGAAAAAAATATATTATTACTATTTTAGATCACCCCCAATCCTAAAATCTTAGTTCTGCCCTTGCATATATATGTATACTATATATAAAGTGTGAGGACTTGAACTTATGATCTTAGAATGACAACACATGTTACTACTAGTCGATCAAATAATATTACATAACATTATTTGGTGTCAATAATCTACACATAATGTAAGGAAATAATTGGTATTATATTGCTAGAGGAAACAATAGGTATATTATATTACACACGTATTACTTGTGCCACTTATTTTAATATATATATATATATATATATGATTGTTCACGGCCAATAATAGATCACGAAGGCGAGGGAAGGCTTGCGAAACTTTTGTTATATAGTACTAATTTGGGGTAAATATTTTAAAGATAAGGATTCGGCGCCTAATAGTTCGTTAAAAAAAATAAGTTTCATCTTTTAGTATAAATAGCAAGTAGAGCCAGCCGATGTATATAGGCAGGCCAAGCATGTGCCTAGGGTCCCACTTTCCATTGTTATCACTTCGCATAGTTAATGAGTTAATTAGTCATATTTAGATTTATTGTACTCGGCATGAACTTTGGTAAAAAAATTGGTAAGAAGATAATTACAGCACCTAATTTCTTATAACCAATGAACTCCTCAACAATTCCCCAAGATAATTACATAACTATTTACTTTGTTCAAAAAGCGTTTAATAAATTGAAGGGTCATTTACATTTTGACCCCCATTTATCTACCCATATTCCTCTTTGGCAGCCAAAGTTTGCATTAATTCTCCTTTGACATTCATTGGGATGGTTTATGTCCGGTCAAAATTAAAGTCAAACTGTTAAATGCATTTTACAATAGCAAAAATACCCTTATGACTAGAGTTAAATAAAAATGAAGCTATTTTTATAAGGCCATATCTTATTTAATTTAAATCCAAATGACCCGATTCACATATAGTTGGAAAACTTTTGAAACATAGATTATAAATGCACTAAGAATATTCAATAATAAGCATTTTATATGCCTCTAAATCATTGCCGAAATTGAGAAATAAATTTTTTTTTTAAAAAACAATAAGTTTCACAAAGCCATATTCAGATTGCTATATCTTACTCGCTTCACATCCGAATGATGCGATCAACGTATGGTTGGAAAGCTCTAACAACATAGATTCTAAATACTTTAAAAATATTCATTAACAAGCACTTTATATATATACATCTAAATTGTTGCCAAATTTTGAAAAAAAATCACATTTTAAAACAAGTTTCACTAAGCCATCTTTATAAGGGCATATCTTACTCGAATCACATCCAAATGATGTGTTGCGCGTATGGTTGAAAAGATATTGCAATATAAATTATAAATATGCGAATAATATTCAATTATAAGCACTTTATATGCCTTTAAGTCGATGCCAAGGTTGGAAAATCACATTTTATTAGCGTATATAATCTATGTTGCAATATATTCTAACCATATGTGAAATGCATCATTTGAATCTGAATTGAGTACAATATAGCCGTGTGAAAATGGCTTTGTGAAACTTATCATTTTAAAAATATAATTTTTTTCCTCACTTTGTTAACGTTGTAAAAGAATATAAACTGCTTATTATTGAATATTATTAGTGCATATATTGCAATATCTTTCCAACCAGACATAGAACACATCATTTGGATGTGAATCGAGTAAGATATGGCCTTGTAAAGATGGCTTAGTAAAACTTAATATTTTAAAAAAGTTATTTTTTTTCTCAACTTTGGCAGTGATTTAGAGTCATATAAAATGCTAATTATTGAATATTTTTAGTGCATTTATAATCTTTGTTGCAAGAGATTTCCAACTATAAGTACGTCATGTCACTTGGATGTGAATTGAATAAGATATGGCTTATAAAGAGGCTTAGTGAAACTTGTTATTTTCAAAATGTGATTTTTTCTCAACTTTGACAGCGATTTAGAAGCATATAAAGTGGTTATTAATGAATATTTTTAGTGCATTTATAATTTTATGTTGCAAGAGATTTTCAACCATATGTGGATCACCTCATTTTGGATGCGAATCGAGTAAAATATGGCTTTGTGAAATTTATTGTTTTTAAAATATGATTTTTTTTCTCAATTTTGATAGCAGTTTAGAGGCATATAAAGTGCTTATTATTGAATATTAGTAGTATATTTATAATTTATGTTGCAAGAGCTTCCAACTGTATGCGAATCGCAACATTTGGATGTAAATTAAGTAAAATATATAACCTTGTGAAAATATTTCGTTTTCATTTAAATCTACCCACAGGAGTATTTTTGGTATTATAAAATGCATTTAACGATTTGACTTTTTGACAAGATGGAAACCGTTCAAATGGGTGTCAAAGGGGAATTATTTAGAATTAATGCAAACTTTCGGTGCTAAAGAGAAATATGAGTAATAAATGAGGGTCAAAAGGTAAATAACTCTAAATTGAAAATACACTACTAAATCAATATGCTTTTGGTTTAAATTACAACCGCGATTTGAACCTCTAAACGTACCTTTTAAGGCTATCAATACTATATTAATCACTTTAAAAACAATACTACTCTTTCCATTTTCTCTTACTGGTTATTCACTTCAAATGCATTAGTGAATTATACATTATCGAAATGTAAAACTAACTAATGCATCCGATATGATTATTTAGTGGATGAAAATAGTGTAAATATCATTTTACGATTGTATATGCTTAATAATAATATGATGAAGAAAGCCAACTTTATTTATTTTGTCTAGGGTCCAAATAGCCGTGGGCCGCCTCTGATAACAAGAAGCACTTCAGGTAAAAATGAAAACTTTAAATTAGTCCCCGTTTCAATCCCAATACCTAACTTTTTAACATAATTAGTCCATTTTCATAAGTTTTCTTATATATATATATATATATATATATATTACTCCTATTAGTAGTTAACATGTTTATTTAATTTTTTTCTTTTATTAAAGAAGGTTTGTAACATGTAATTAAATTGACATTTTTGTCCCTCCTAGCTTGCATTTTTTTTTTGGAACTGAGTATGAGGTGAGTTGTGGGCACGTTATGGAAGTTATTTTGCTGGCTTCTGCGAGTTTAATTTTTATTTTATTTTTATATTATTTTTATTGTGGTTAACTTAGAACTTGTTTCTTATCGATTTGGCTAGAAACAAACTTTGTTCCACTAAAATGGCTTATTCATCAGGATATTTCACTAGTCTCTTGAATGGTGATGAACATTCTTCTTCGAGGTTAGTACTTTCTTAATTTTGTGTTTTCAAGTTTTTGTTAAATTTGTTGTTTTTAAAGTGTATTAAATGTATTCAATTTTTTTTTGTAATTTCGTACATTAGAAGCATGGAGGGTATGATATTGTTTATGCGCAATGGTTTTGTATTTTTTGGACTTTTGCTTATAATTAAAGTTTTGCGTATTTTTTTGTGATTGATCCATTGCGCTGAGTCTTAGTTTATATGGAGAGAAAATTACGCTCGAGTACTAGTGGTTTAGTGAGGAAGATGTAATCCATGGGGTTGAGTTGTAAAGAAAGAGATGATGAATTGAATGCGAGTGGTTTTTGGATAGAAGTTTCTGCAACGAAACCAACCCTAACTAATTTTGTAGTTATGATACATAGTATTATGTTTTATAACATTTATTTATTCTATCCATTGCACACACGTAGGGTGTGCTCCAAAGGTAAGTATTTATATATAATAAACATTTTTATCAGGTCACGGTGCTTTAGCACATGTCAGTGTAAATTTTTATTTTTTTTTATTTTCTTTGGGTATTTGAAAATCTATTAATTAAGGTACTCATTTTTATTTTATTTTTGGTAGATAGTAAAGTAATAATATTGTTGTGTAGGCCTTAGACTTTTATTTTCCTTTTACTCTTAGGTATGTAAATTTGGTATTTCTGGAATATTTTCATTATGCTAAAGTTTTAAGTTTTTTAGAAATAATACACATGAACTAGTGACTGTGTATTTATGTAACACGAGCCCATTCACATTTGTATTAAATTAACTTAATTTTTACATTAACAAAAAAGTGTAAAACTCATAATCTGGTAAATTCATTGATTGCCTCTTTCTAAATTTGGTATCATTTGTGGTATATATTTATATATGGGTGCATTTCAAGTAAGGACCACTAATTACGGATTGTATTTACGGATAGGATTATTTGGCATGCTTCTCAATGGAATGTTTTTTTATCAAATTTGGTGGGATGTTCTTTATCATGTGTATAATATCTCCACCAAATTTCATTAAAAAAAAATCAACCGGGAAGTGGGTTAACTACATGACTAAAAAATATTGGATTTTATATATCTATTTCTGGACCAGTATTTTTCAATCTTGTAGTTAACCCTCTTCCCAGTTGAATTTTTTAATGAAATTAGATGGAGATGTTCTATACATGATCAAAAACATCCCCACCAAATTTTATCAAAAAATTCTGTCAAAAAGCATGCCAAATGGCTTGTTCAATTCAATAAATATAGTATTTAAATAGTGTTCCTTACTTGAAATTTTCCATATATATATATGATTTTTTATTTTGATGCGCACTAAGATTTTATAGGAGCTGACTTTAAGGAATATGAGATCCATCATAGCAGTCATTTAATTATGTTTTAACTCTTTACAAGGGGGAAAAAGGTTGCAACCCACGGCCAATTATTAACTAACATAAACATAAAATCAAGCATAGCAGTTGTTGTAGCCTCCAAAAATAGCTCGGTCCCAGGTACATATTATACATTTTTTCGTTTTTATATCAGGCAGTGTTCGGGTCAACATTCGCACATCTCAACTAATCTTCTTTCGCTGCTAAAATTACACTCGCTGCTAACCACAAAATGTTTTTATAGTCACTGGAGTTCGACGTGGGGAACTCCCTTAAACTCTAAAATTACTTTCCATGTGGATAATCCTCTATAGTCCTTGTACATGTATGTATATAAATTTTGAGGTCTTTTACTTTATATATGAAAAGGAATATATTGTACGAAAAGGAAGTTGATAAGATTACGAAAATTATATCATGTATCTGGATATACGTATATATTTGAAGAATCATTGTTAGTAAATGAAACTATGAGCTGTTAAAAAATTTATGCAATTTTAAATATAAAAATTGATTTAATCCGACATCGAGTCCTGTGATATCCACAGTCTCCTTAAAACAGTTACGTCGCGGCTCGGGTTGTGCTTAGATACTGCTTAACGACGCCTGTTTTTCAGGATAAAACGATGGTTCAATTGTACTTTTGCACGCAAGCACACTGATCGAATTGAAAAAATTCTCGAAATCTCTACACTCGCTTGTTTTCTTCAATGAATCTAAGTGAAAGCTTTCAAACAGCTTCTATTATCGAAAAATTGCCACCATCATGGAATGAGTTTAAAAATTATTTGAAACATAAGCGAAAGGAAATGTCAGTTGAAGATATAATTCTTAAACTTCGAATTAAAGAGGAAAGTAAATTAAAACAGAAAAAGGATGAAAATGGTGGAGGAAAAGGCAATGGTAATAATGGTAATGGTTTGGGGGCTAAGGCTAATGTTGTTGAACATGGCCAAAGCTCAAAGAAAAAGGAAAAGGGTAAAGGAGTCCGTAAAGGAGTCCATATGGGTCCTAAGGGAGGAATCTCTAAGCATAAATTTCAGCCTAAATTTCAAGGCAAATGTTTTAATTGTGGTAAAACAGGTCATAAGTCTTCGGATTGCAGGTTTTCGAAGAAGAATCATCAAGCTAATGTGATAGAGAACATAGCTCGTGATGTGGGCGACATTAATTTGTCGGCGGTTATTTCTGAAGTGAACTTGGTAGGATCGAATCCTAAGGAATGGTGGATCGATACGGGTGCAACCCGTCATGTGAGCTTTGATAAGAAGATGTTCTCTTCATTTGAGCTGGTGAAAAATGGAGAGAAGATGTACATGGGAAATTCTGCTACCTCAGAAGTCAAGGGCCAAGGGAATGTGATCTTAAAGATGACGTCGGGCAAAGAACTAACTCTCAACAACGTGCTTTATGTGCCCGAAATTCGCAAGAACTTGGTGTCTGGTTCGTTGCTTAGCAAGCACGGTTTTCGTCTTGTTTTTTAGAGTGATAAATTTGTTTTGTCTAAGAGTGGAATGTTTGTTGGTAAAGGGTATATGAGTGATGGAATGTTCAAGTTGAATGTAATGACCATGGTTGAAAATAATAAGAATAAAGCTAGCACTTCTACTTATATGCTTGAGTCTTCCAATTTGTGGCATGGTAGACTAGGACATGTTAATTACGATACTTTGCGCAAATTAATTAACATGAATCATATACCAACATTCCAAATTGATTCTAAACATAAGTGTGAAACTTGTATTGAGGCAAAACTGACAAGATCATCTTTCCAAAGTGTTGAAAGAGATACTCAACCTCTTGATTTAATTCATAGTGATATATGTGATTTAAAAATGACACAAACGAGAGGTGGGAATAAGTATTTTATTACTTTTGTTGATGATAGCACAAAATATTGTTATGTGTATCTACTTAAAAGTAAAGATGAGGTAATAGAGAAATTTATTATCTATAAAAATGAAGTTGAAAATCAACTTAATAAGATAATCAAAGCTATAAGGAGTGACCGTGGAGGTGAATATGAGTCACCATTTATTGATTTTTGTTCAAAAAATGGGATTATACATGAAATGACGGCACCTTATTCACCTCAATCCAATGGCATTGCTGAACGGAAAAACCGAACTTTAAAAGAAATGATGAATGCTATGTTAATAAGTTCAGGTTTACCACCAAACATGTGGGGAGAAGCCATTCTATCGGCTAACTATCTTTTAAATAAGGTACCTAAAAAAAAGAAGAGAAAACCCCATATGAATTATGGAAAGGAAGGAAGCCTTCGTATAATTACTTGCGAGTGTGGGGATGTTTGGCTAAGGTGGCAGTGCCTCCACCTAAAAAGGTTAAAATAGGACCAAAAACTGTTGATTGCATTTTTATTGGATATGCAGAAAATAGCAGTGCTTATCGGTTTCTTGTGCATGAATCTAATATACTTGATATACACAAGAACATGATTATGGAATCAAGAAATGCATCGTTCTTTGAACATGTATTCCCATGTAAGCCAAAAGAAGATGCAAGTTCTTCTAAGCGACCCCACGAGATCATTAATAAGGATTCTCTTGAACAAGAAGATGAGCAAATTGAGGAAGAACCTAGACGAAGCAAAAGAGTTAGGACGAAAAAAACGTTTGGTCCAGATTTTCTAACCTTTATGTTGGAAGGCGAACCTCAAAGTTATAAAGAAGCTGTGAGCTCGACAGAAGGCACTTTTTGGAAAGAAGCCATTGATAGTGAGATCAATTCCATTCTACAAAATCATACTTGGGAACTAGTGGATCTTCCACCAGGTTGTAAACCGCTAGGATCTAAGTGGATTTTTAAGAGGAAAAGAAAAGTGGATGGATCAATAGATAAATACAAGGCCAGGCTTGTAATAAAAGGTTATAGGCAAAAGGAAGGCCTTGACTATTTTGATACTTATTCTCCTGTGACGAGAATAAACTCCATTAGAATAGTACTTGCGGTTGCTGCCTTACGTAATCTTCAAGTACATTAAATGGATGTAAAAACTGCTTTCCTAAATCGCTTTCCTAAATGGAGATTTAGAAGAAGAAATTTACATGGATCAACCCGAAGGGTTCTCTGCCCCTGGGTAAGGAAAGAAAGTGTGTAAATTGGTAAAATCTCTATATGGGTTGAAGCAAGCACCAAAACAATGGCATGAGAAGTTTGATCACACTATGATTGCGAGTGGTTTTAAAATAAACGAGTGTGATAAATGCGTTTATGTCAAAGATACTGAAAGTGGATATGTTATGGTGTGCTTGTACGTAGATGATATGCTTATTATTGGGAGCAATGATAAGATGATTCAATCTACAAAAACCATGTTGAATTCGAGATTCGAAATGAAAGATATGGGTTTAGCTGATGTGATCCTAGGGATTAAAATTACAAAAACTCCTGATGAGCTCATTTTGAATCAGACTCATTATATAGATAATATTCTTGGAAAATTTGATAAAGATAATTCTGGAGTTGCAAGAACACCAATAGATTTATCTCTACATTTATCTAAGAATAAAGGAGAGAGTGTTTCTCAAGTTGAATACTTTAGGGTGATAGGCAGTCTAATGTACATAATGAGTTGTATAAGACCAGATATAGCTTATGCAGTGAGCAAACTAAGTAGATATACGAGTAATCCTGCAGTTGACCATTGGCAAGCAATTATGAGAGTGTTAAAATACTTGCGATTCACTCGTGATTATGGACTGAACTACTCTAGATATCCTGCTGTGGTTGAAGGATACAGTGATGCAAACTGGATATCTAGTGAGAAAGACTCCAAATCCACTAGCGGATATGTATTTACGTTAGGAGGAGGAGTCGTTTCATGGAAATCCTCAAAACAAACGGTGATAGCCAGATCCACTATGGAATCTGAGTTTATCGCACTAGACAAATGTGGGGAAGAGGCTGAATGGCTACGTAACTTCCTAGAGGATATTCCAATGTGGACAAAGCCTGTGCCTCCAATTTGCATTCATTCAGATAGTCAATCTGCAATTGGTAGAGCCCAGAGTAATATGTATAATGGTAAGTCTAGACATATTCGTCGACGACATAATACCATTAGACAACTACTCTCAACTGGAATTATATCTATAGACTATATAAAGTCCAAAGATAATATCGCGGATCCGTTAACTAAAGGGTTGAATCGAGAGCTAGTTGAGAAATTATCGAGGGGAATGGGGTTAAAGCCCATGAAGTAATAAGTCTTTATAGTGGATACCCAACCTACGTGACTGGAGATCCCAAGATGTAGGTTCAAAAGGGACAACTAAATTATAAAGACGGTGTTGAATCACTGTGGGGATTTTCCCAAACCCATTCCTATGATTAAACAGTGATGCTCGTATGGATAAGGTTAAGCTAAGCTTTTAATGATTCTTATGTGTCGAGAAATCGAGCGGGGTAAGGCGGGTTACCCTTAATTAAGAGATCACCTATGTAAGAGGAAAGAAGGGCCGCTTCCAAGGGAATTATTTAGGGTGCAATTCTTGTAAACTCTTACAGAACCAGGCGTATGTTCATGGCCATTAACGAACATAATAGTGAGAACTGAAATGTTTAAGGAAGATTCCTGTGTGAGTTGTGTCATCATTTACATAAATGACAGAATAGTTCAAGGACATCGTGTCCACTATTTAGTTAGTAAAGTAAACATAATATCACAAGGGAGGGTTCAAAGGGAAAACCTACCTATCCTATGCAGGTTTCGACCGTCGAATCTTACCACCATCTATTTTCGAGCAGTTGGTCTCCAATTATCATTCATGTGGGGAATTGTTAGAAAATGGGTATTAGAAAACTCATTTTCTACCATTTTGAGGGCAAAATTGTAATAAGACTTTGCACTCGGTTGTGAAAGTTCTTAATATATTTGTGTTCTCCTACGTGAGTACATCGAAATTGTGTAATTATATGCTCAAAATGGTTAAGTGGTGAATGAGAAATTGTCACCCAAAGTGAGCAAGTTGAAGTTGAAAAATGCAATGAAAGTGGGTAGTCCCACATAGGAAAGATGGAAAAAAATTATATGGGCTTATAACTAAGCTCATAGGAATGCCTTATTGAATGATTCAAGATAAGAGGCTCTCTCTCGCGCACACAGGCGCGCAGGGGGGTGGAAATCACGGACCGAAATAAGCCTAAAACCATTGCGGCTCGTGTGTGCCCGCACCTGCGGACACGAATGCCGGACCGAAAAGTGAGCCTTGCGCTGGCTAAATTTTGCACCCGAAAATTTAATTTTTTCCAATTTGAATTTTAAACTCATGCATTTATCCCAATTAGACTGTCACTTAAATTATCAGTTTTGAGAAACGGATTTGGATTAATGACCATGTTAATGGTCATTATTCTCTCCAATTTGAATTAAAAAGGAGATCATGGCTCTTCCCTCACACACACAATCAAATTCTCGAAATCTCTACACTCGCTTATTTTCTTCTCCTCTATAGACAGTAGGTTCCAATATCCGGTGGTGAGTTCAAGAATTTTTTCAGTTCGATCAGTGTGCTTGCATGCAAAAGTACAACTGAACCATCGATTTATCCTGGGAAACAGGCGTCGTTAAGCAGTATCTAAGCACAACCCGAGCCGCGACGTAACTGTTTTAAGGAGACTGTGGATATCACAAGACTCGATGTCGGATTAAATCAGTTTTTATATTTAAAATTGCATAAATTTTTTAACATGAGCATCATAAGCATGAAATGTTGATTATTGAGTCAACCCAGCTTCTCGACTATGTCGAAGTATCGTTATCTCATATGGCTCGGAAGATATGTGAACTATATTCTCTTATGGCAACTTATATGATGATTCTATATTTGACGTGTGAAAGTTTCAGTAAGCCCAATACAAACAAAAGAGATCTTTATTGGGTTTTTAAAAGTAGATAATACCTCATGCCAAGGACTTTTCGGTGAACTTGTAGATGTTTTGAAAGATCTTAAACTTGAAATTTATGACATAAGAGGACAAGGATATGATAAGAGTTCTAATATAAAAAGAAAACACAAAGGTTTAAAAAAGAGACTAAGTGAATCCTAGAGCATTCTACAGACTATGTGGTTATTTATAATCTTAATCTTATTCTTTGCGATACGGTAAATTCATGTGGTAAAGCTAAATCTTTTTTTGGAGTTGTGCAACATATATATTTTCACTATTTTTATCTTCTCCAAAGTTATGGAAAGTTCTCAAAGATAATGTTGAAAGTTTCACATTTTCACAAACACATTGGGAAAGTCATGTTGAAAGTATTAAAGTAATAAGATTTCAGGCTAAACAAATAAGAATTGCTTTACTTGAATAATTAACAAGGAGTGAAGTCCAAAAACTAAAAGTGATGTAGACAGTTTAGTAGAACATGAAATAGAAAATTTTGTATTCTTGTTTGGCATGGTTATTTGGTATAATATACGTTATTGATGGAGTAAACAAATTGTTGCAAACAAAAGATATGCAAATTGATGTTGCTATAGAACAATTACAATGATTTATTTCTTTTTTTTTTTTGAAAACTATAGAGAAACTTATTTTAATTTATTATGCTTGGGCCAAAGAGATTACAAATGATATGGGAATTGAAGCTGTATTTCCTAAAAAATGGGTCATTTAAAGAAAAGGACATTTTGATGAGAATGACAATGATGAGACATAGTTGTCACAAAAAAGAATCATTTAGAGTTGATTACTTGATATATATTGTAGATTATGAGATTTTTTTACCTAATAATAGATTTGAACAATTTCAAGAATATGAAGGTACTTTTGGTTTTTGGTTTGATTTGGAAAAGGATATTTTGAGTTTGCCCCCCACTTTTTGACACTTAATTTAAGATTGCACCCCATATTTTAAAACCTTTAACTTTGCACCCCATTATTATATATTTCTATTATATATGTCCAGTTAATGAATAGAGCAAGTGATTATAATGCCCTTATACTTGCATGTGTATTCCACATGCTTTCTTGCACACGGGAATCTCGTGTTGATGAACCGCCTAGCACATATCCAACTTTTTACTAATTGAAATTCAAACCCTTTGTGTATATTCATTTTAGTTTATGTAAAACCATCATAGCACAATCATGGGCAATTATAGGAATCTACCATAGGGTGGTTGATCACGGATGTCGTACGCTAAGGCATCACACACTGGTCAACCTGACCCAATTTCCAACATCTCTCACTCGTCTGTAATGGGTAACACATCCATGAGATGACACATAGTCTTAGGAGCGCAGTTATTAAGTAATGACATAACTAATAAAAGCACATCACTTGGAAGTATCTCGCTATGCCTCAAATACTTCGAATAAACCAAATTTAGCATTGAATCCCTATTAACAAATAATGCCAGTTTATATCTATGTACTATATCCATGACCATTTGTAAACAAATCTTCCCTAAGCCCTTATGTCAATCCAATTAAAGTCAAGGGGTTGCTTAACATGCACTGCTAGACAGTATATTACCTTTTCCCCTTAGAGATCATGCTAAAGTAGCAAGATCAAATATCTTTTTCATGACATAATCTTAGGTCAAAAGACATAAGGTAGATCAAATAATGATTCAAGTGCCTCACACACTGAAAAGGTAGGGAATTCGTTGCTCCCACTATTGGCCGTCTTAGCATGTAAATTATGAAATGTATGGTATGGTGCTATCCCATATGGGCATGTCAGTATAAAAACACAACGCCATACGAATCTAAGCCTAGTCACTATACAAACGCCTAAACTAAGTTTTCAGCGTAATTACTTTCTTAACTTTTGTCTGAAATCTTAAATTCAGCTATTATAGGCTTCATAAAGTTGAGTATATACTCTCACAATCGACCTTAGGCGTGTTTTTGGTTTAAGTTGGGATGGAAACTAGGGAGACCTAAACCCAAACTGAAATTGAAAATTCGATTTCGGTTTGATTACGGTCTCTAAATCATCCGATGCAAACCTAGACCCGAACCAAACTTTTCACTTTGGTTCCGGTTTATTCGGTTTTCATATTATTTATTTTTTCAAGATATAAATTTGAAGGCAACATCATATAAGCCATAATTAAATTCGGTTATGCTCTGTAGTTCTCACCCCTGTGTGAGTGGGTCACTCGAGCATAATGACATGTCTTAAAGATGTTCAAATAACATACGTATGGAATATATTAACATTATAAATCCTTTAATTTATCACTCCACAAATGAAATGGATTCACATGTAAGTGGAATCAATCACAAACTCAACCTCCTAAACAGATACTTAGACGATCCTTAATTAAGCTTAAGTCCAACCTTACATAGTTTTTTCATTCACCATGCACATTACATTTCTGCTCTCAAACATTACATATTATTCAAATCAGATTAGATACGGGAGGTTTGACACCGTAGTTAGTAAATTAGTCCGGAATCATGCAATTCCAACCCAACTGGATAGGGTGGAGCATACCGTTAGGCTCAGCCTTATAATAGTTGTGCCTCACCTCACTTTTGCCCCTTTTTAGGTCATTTTGGTATTTTCCTTAAGTTCAGAGGCCTAATTGTAATTTTTGGAAGAAGAGGACCCATATACAATTCTGGAAAAAGTTGGCACAATAGTCTTTCATAATAAACACAAATTTGGACATTTTTGAACTTGGGTTCAAACTATAATTTTTAAAAGTTTAGGGGCCATAGTGTAATTTTCTAAACTTTAGGGGCTGAAAGTGTAATTTTCTAAACTTTAGGGGCTGAAAGGTGTAATTTTGTGAAACTTATATCATTTCGTATAAATTAACCCTAAACTATCAAAATTACCTAACTACATTTGACGTTTGTTAATGGAATGTAATGGGGCAATATTATTGTTATTAGACTTTCACATATACACACATCCACTTAGTGATTGCACGAAAAAATGAGACCCAAAAGGGGCAAAGGGGGTGCTTAACACCTTCCCCCTTTATAATTTAATCCCCAAGCTCACAAATCTAGTTTTGTGTACATCAACTATTCAATCAACCCCCTGTTATATATTGATTGGGACTGTTCTCTCCTTTGTTCGTTTCCGGTAAAACAGACTTGCAAATTTACGCATATGTCATTTGAACAGGCTAGACCCACCAGGTCAACAAAAGCCAAACAAGGGTGTTCCATTTGAACAGATCTAGAATGTTGCACCATTATGGTGCCAACCTGGGATATGAACTTCTAAAAAAACATAATTCACCATATAATTTGTTTAAACAAATTCAATGCATCAACCAAAATCTCGGTGAACAGAGTTAGAACTAGATTGGGATTAAAGCATGTAATCCTCTAACACATTTCATTTGATTTACTTACTTTTCAACATTTCTTCATCTCAATTTTGTCGTAAAACAGCAGCCTTCTAGGCCGGTCCTGGACGACTCGACCTTAAGAAGGTCGGATCACCAGATCATTTTTTTCAATGGGAGAGTACAAGAAATGCCCATTCCCAAGAGCTGAACAGTTCATCTATTGGTTTCCTGCAAATTGCGGGTAATTTTTGTTGAGAACAAGATCAAGGACTAAATTGCTGTAGATAAAAACTCAACAAAACTAGATTGAATGACTCACTTTATTGAATATCAACTGTGGCTATTAAATAGCCTTACATGAACTAACAGAAAGCTAAAAAACAGGCCACACTAACATAAAACATGATAAGGTGCATCAACAAATAGTCAAAATAGAAAACCCCAAAGAAAACGTCAAAGCTGTCAACAACCTCCTAAAGAATGGGAACTTATTGAAACTGAAGCTAAATTCTAATAAGCAATTATCCTAGTAATACTAGGAGACCAAAAAATACCCTTCATTCCTTCCCTTAAACTTACTGCAAATTGCAGTCAGTTTATATCAGAAACTTCTCGAACACCCAACAGCTCCCTTAACTTCAGAAAAGCATCGAGCTTCAGCGGTTTGGTCATCAAATCTGCCACCTGATCCTGACTTCCACAGTGAATCAATGCAATTGTACCTTCCTTAGTAAGATTTCTCAAGAAATGATACCTTACATCGATATGCTTGCTGCGCCCGTGCATCACCGGATTTTTAGATAGCTTGATAGTTGAGCTGTTGTCACATCTCACATATGTGCAGCCTCCATTAGAATGCCCCAGTTGCTTCAAAATCCTTTTTATCCAGATAGCTTGACACGCACACACTGCGGCTGCCACAAATTATGCCTTTGTGGTTGATAGAGTCACTATTGGTTGCTTTTTCGAACTCCATGAAATTGCACCTGAACTTAGCATAAATACATACCCACTCGTACTCTTCCTATCCTCCATATCTCCAGCATAATCACTATCCGTGAATGCAAGCAACTCACCACTTCCTCCTTTCTTGTAATGAATTCCAAAATTCACAGTACCTCTTAAATATCGAAGTGCCCTTTTTGCTACTTGAAGATGTAGCTCTGTAGGTTTCGCCATGTACCTACTTATGAGGCAAGTGACAAACATCATATCTGGTCTTATGGCTGTGAGATACATCAAGCTCCCCACCAATTGCTTGTAGTATGTCTCATCAACAGTAACCCCATTTTCATCTTTGTTGATTTTGCAACCTGGAACTATTGGACTATTAACTGAATTGCTCTCCAACATACCAAACTTTTTCAAAATTTCAAGTGCATATTTCCTTTGGCATATGTAGATACCATCTGACCTTTGTAACACTTCAATACCAAGAAAGAATCTCATTTTCCCCCTAGTCTGACATGTCGAACTCTCTCATCATAGAACTTTTGAACTCAGACATCATAATTTCATCATCACCAGTAAAGATTAAATCGTCAACATAAACACTTACAATGATGATCTTTCCTTCCCTGCTTCTCTTAGTGAACAATGTCTGCTCGCTGTCACATCTTTGGAAATCTTCACTAATGAAATGTGCTTCGATTCGACTAAACCAAGCTCGTGGAGCTTGTTTTAATCTGTACAATGCTTTGTGCAACTTGTAAACTAGATGCTCACTGCCCTTTTTCTCATACCCTTTCGGTTGATCAACGTACACATCCTCACTTAGCTCACCATGAAAGAAGGCTGATTTCACATCCAACTGGAAAATTTTCCAACCTTTCTGTGCAGCTAAGGCAAAAATCATCCTTACCGTATCCATCCTTGCCACTGGTGCGAAGACTTCCGTGTAGTCTATACCATGCTTTTGTGAGTACCCTTTAGCGACTAGTCGTGCCTTGTGCTTATCAATCTCCCCATGTTCATTGTACTTCGTTCTGTAAACCCACTTCACTCCGATTTTTTTAGCTCCAGCTGGCAGCTTAGTGAGTGTCCATGTTTTGTTCTTCTCAATGGAGTTGATCTCATGGTCCATAGCAAGTCTCCAATTTGCATTCTTTATTGCTTCTTCGAAATGTAATGGATCAGGTGACACAACTAGCGCCATGTTTGCTTCATCTTCTGATAAACCTTCTCCAGTAACATAATTGTGCATCCATACCGGAGGACGCCTTACTCTTTCTCCCCCCTCACTGACCTCGTTACGAGGATTAGGAGAACCATTTTCTTCTTCTCTACCTCCCTCATCACAATTGACTTCTCCATCATCATCGTCTTCACTTTCATTTTCACTCGCCCTTTCTACATCTTCATTATTTGCACTAGCCTCACCCCATTCTAAATTTAACAAAATCTGCTCCTCATAACTCACACCCCAATCCCACTGTTTTTCTTCGTCGAAAATAACATCTCTACTCACAACAACTCTTTTAGCTATTGGATCAAACAATCTATACCCCTTAGACTCCTCACTAACCCCTAACAGTACACAAGGAAAACTCTTATTGTCAAGCTTACCTCTTCTCACATCTGGAACATGCACATGAGCTAGGAAACCGAATACTCGAAAGTGTTCTACTGAGGGTTTCACTCCACTCCAAGCTTCTTCTGGGGTGATATCTTTGACAGTCAAAGTTGGACACCGGTTTAGAACATAGAAAGTCCAATTCACTGCTTCTGGCCAGAATGTCTTTGGAATCTTCTTGTCAGAGAACATAGATCGAACCATGTTCATTACGGTTCTATTCTTTCTTTCGGCCATGCCGTTTTGTTGCGGTGTATATGCAGTGGTTAATTGTCTCTTGATTCCACTCGTTGTACAAAAATCGTTGAACTCACTCGAGGTGAATTCACCTCCCCTATCAGTCCGCAAACACTTGACACATAACCCTGTTTCTTTCTCAACCATCTTCTTGAAACACTTGAAGAATTTCAATGCTTCTGACTTCTCTGCTAACAAATACACCCATGATCTTCGGCTATAATCATCAATGAAACATAACGTGTACCTTTTGCCACTATTGGATTTAGGAGTGATAGGCCCGCAGATGTCTGCATGAATGAGTTCTAATTTCTGACTTGCTCTCCACTTACTCTTCTTGGATATGGGGTCTCGATGTTGCTTTCCATTGATGCAATATGTGCAAATTACGTTTGAGGCTGGAAATTGAGGAAGTCCATGCACCATTTTTTTGTACTGCAAGGTTCTTAATCCATTGTAACTTAGATGTCCATACCGGCGGTGCCAAAGGTGAGAAAGATCTTGAGAGCTTGTGTGAAAACATCTTTCTTGCTGAGCTGATGAAGAGGTCTGAGTTTGCGCTAGCAATATAAACATTCTGTTGGCACTCATGAAAGTTTGAATAATCAAGCCCTTATCTGGATGATAAATCTTACATAGTCCTCCCTGAATCAAAATAGCTAAGCCTCTTTCTTGAAGTTGTCCTATGCTCAAGAGATTGTTTTTAAGCTCTGGAGCATAGTATACCTCGGTGACAACATGGTTGATTCCATTCAACAACAGCTTCACACTTCCTTTTCCAGCTACATTCATTCTGCTATTGTTCCCCAATTTGACTGAATGCCGAAAACTCTAATCTAATTCAGTAAACATAACTCGATCCCCACACATATGATTAGAGCACCCTGAATCAAGGAACCATGCATCTTCTCTTCTGGCCTCATGCAGCTCAATGTAAGACATTAAAAGCATTTCATCTTGTTCGTTAAGTTCTGCATAGTTTGCTTCCTTGTCCGAAGTGGGACACTCATACTGGAAATGCCCAATTTTGTGACACCTGTAACATTCAACTGTGGCCTTGTTGAAAGTTTGACGACCTCTTCCACGTCCTCTTCCTCTGTAAGCATTTCTTCCTCGGCCCCTTCCTTCAAACCTTTCATCAGTTGTTACTTTTAACACTTGTTCAACACCACTGCTTCTGTTGAATTTTTGCTCATGCAGAATAAGTGAACTTTGAAGTTCATCAATGGAGAGTGTGTCTATGTCCTTAGATTCCTCAATCGAACAAACCACATAGTTGAATTTTTTGGTGAGTGATCTAAGGATTTTCTCACATATAGTAACATCGGTCATAGTCTCTCCATATATTCTCATCTTATTGGCCACTGTCATTACTCTAGCAAAATACTCAGTAATTGTTTCACCAACCTTCATTTCGAGAGTCTCAAAATCTCTCCTTAAAGCTTGAAGTGTAGACCGCTTCACCCTAGCATTGCCTTCAAATTTCTTTTTCATTGATTCCCAGATCTTCTTCGCAGTGTCCTTTTCCAACATCATCTCCAAAATTGTTCTATCGATCGCTTGGAAAAGGTAGTTCTTTGCCTTGAGATCCTTCAGCTTCAACTCTTCTAGCCTCTTCTGCTGTGTTTCAGTCAATGGTGGTGCTCCTGGTTCCGGCTCCGTGTAACCGGTCTCAATCAAACTCCAATATTCTTTACTCCGAAGGAAATTTTCCATAAGCATGCTCCAATGGTCGTAATGACCATCGAAGCGTGGTATGGAAGGTTGCACAAAGTTTCCTTTGGTAGTCATCGCCCTCTATATTTTTTTTTATTTTTGTGTTTGGAATCACTCGAAGAACACTCTCTCTTTCTCTTTGTGTTGGAATCACTCAAAGCTGCAGCTTTTCCTCTCAGGCCCAAATGGTGGCTCTGATACCAGAATGTTGAGAACAAGATCAAGGACTAAATTGCTGTAGATAAAAACTCAACAAAACTAGATTGAATGACTCACTTTATTGAATATCAACTGTGGCTATTAAATAGCCTTACATGAACTAACAGAAAGCTAAAAAACAAGCCACGCTAACAGAAAACATGATAAGGTGCATCAACAAATAGTCAAAATAGAAAACCCCAAAGAAAACGTCAAAGCTGTCAACAACCTCCTAAAGAATGGGAACTTATTGAAACTGAAGCTAAATTCTAATAAGCAATTATCCTAGTAATACTAGGAGACCAAAAAATACCCTTCAATTTTGGTATTTCTGGAAGTCTGGGTTCAATTCCTCCCTTTCTCATCAATTTTTATTGGAATTGTCATGGGTTGATTAGACTAGACATAATTTGAACTAAAATAAAATAAAATTATGATTGCATTCTATTATGAATCCTAGGCCTGGTTTGGTTCGCGAATTTGATGACTCAAGAAAGAAAGTCATTACTTTCCTTTATTTTGTAAACACAAATTATAGAAATACTTTCCTGACAAAGGAAAAAGTAGAGGGAAAATCATTCCACTCAGACCTCGTGAGATTGATTTTTCCGTATGATTTTCTAGCATTTATTAAAAAAGTTTTGGACAACCATACCCCTACCTAAATATGTTATTGCCAACTTTACCCATTGAAATAAAAGACTAAGATCTATTTTAAAGTACAAGTGTATTATTGAAATAATGATATATTTTTACTTTCCTTTATTGTGCCGACCAAATACCAGAAGTGAAATCAAATAGTATTTCCTGAATACTTTCCATGATTTACCAAATACAAGAAAGAAAACCTGATCGATAGAAACTTTAGTTTCCACCCCCATGAGAAAGACAAGAGAATTAATTTCTTTTCCGTGAATTAAATAAGGCCACGCTGAGTATTAATGATCTTATAAACGACATCGTTTGTATTATGTGGTTTGTAGTAAAATGAATTATATATATTTAAATTTTCCTTCTAAATGTAACAACAAGTTGTGAAGGTGTAATTTGTTTTTTATGTTTATTTTTCTTTTTCTTTTATATATATATATATAATTCATATATATATCCTTATTTTTGAACAAATGCATGCATGAGAGAGAATATATGTTGCTTTGGAATTTGAGAAAAATATAAGTTCATGTTTTTGATGTAAAATTGTAAAAAAATTTAGTCCAAAAGAGAAAATACAATGGGTGAAGTAAGCGTAACTCACGGATAGCCATTTCCTCCCCTATAACCAAGGATATATAACTTCTGATACTATAAACCAAATTAATATATCCACATATAAATACACATTTTTTTCTTTAATTGATTCTTCTTAACTCTCTCTCTCTCTCTCTCTCTCTCTTAATTATGCCACATACATTAATATAGATATATATACACATTTTGCTCTTTGATTCTTCTTAACTCTCTCTCTCTTAATTATGCCACATACATTAATATAGATATATATACACATTTTGCTCTTCGATTCTTCTTATCTCTCCCTGTCTGTCTCTCTCTGAATTATTGATTAATTAGAGATGATGTATGAACAACAACCACAACAAGGGCGGGCGGATTTCAAGAGTGGTACTCGTAGAGAACAACATCAAATATCTTCAAGAATAGGGATAGAGGAAGAAAGGTTTGAGATTGTGGATTTGAGTGGTTTGGCTTTGGAGTCTCTTCCAAATCCTTCTCTAAATTTAGGCATCATTTGCAAGTTAGATCTCTCAAACAACAATCTCTTGGTATGTATGTATTTATGTAAGTATAAAATATATTGTCTCTCTAATTTTACTGCATTTTTCTAATAATAATAATAATTATTATTATTATAATAATAGTTTATGTTTCCGTTTTCATTTACCTTTTTAGTTCTAGCTGAACAAGTCGTCATCGTTCCATTCTTTGTTAAGCGTCCATATTCGATTTTCACATCTTCAAAATATGCATTATTTTTGTCACAATCGCAGTATAAAATAAAACTTGTATTTATTGTGATTTTGCTACATGGGTTTTATATTGAAAAAAGCGGACTCAAATTGTAGGCATTAATTAAGAAGATACGTACGTTAATTTCTATTTAGAAATTTTGACTCATTGTATGGTAATTCATGAGCCAGTTTTGGATACGTTAATATCTATTTAGAAAATTTGACTCATTATATGATAATTCATGAGCCAAATTTGGATAGTTTCTAAAATCATTTATGTGGCCATATGGGCTATGGCGCGCACATGTATGCATTGTCGTATTTGTTCCAATATGTCTCATTATATTTAATTTATTTCAAATATAGTGTAACAGTGACCAAATTAAGTGACTAGTTTGACGAATGACTAGATATGGGTATGGGTGTCGAGTGTGTACTAAAGCACCTCATAATTTGTATATAAAAAAATAAAAAGGACGATTTTGAAAAAAAAATTTATTTGTTAAATAAAATCTCTCTAAAAATATTACATATACATTTAAGGGTTTAGTCCAGACATTGTATAAAAGAAATATGTACATAGACACAAATGCACATGTACACACACCTATTTCAATAAAATTATTTTATTTAATAACAAAACAAATTCATTTGAGTTATGTGTTGGAGGCATGGAAATATAATGTTAAATGTTAGAAGTCAAAATTACCCTAATCAAAAGAATGAAAATTATTTGGGGCTCCCCCTTTGTTATAAATAGGTATAAATTTAATTTATACCCTATTTTGTATAAAAGGAAAGAAGAGATAACACATATAATTAAAATAGAAATTAAAAATGAATATAGCCTCAAAGCTAGATGAAATACATACTGCATTTATAAATAGAAATATATATTTTCTTTGAAAAAAAATCACATAGAGATATTTTCTCTTTAATGTTTTTGAATATTGATTATTATACTATTATTTTTTTAGTTTTATTTTCAAACAAAGCTTAAGAAAAGTAATTAATTTTTTTCACTTTTCCCGGAAGTCAAATGGTGCCTGAAGGTTTTTTTTGGCTAGCTACCAATAACATTGATTAATTATTTGATGAGTATATTTATTTTATTAAATAACTAAACTAACTATATATTTTTTATTTTTTTTGGTTTTGTGTTATATAAAAATAACACTAACAGACAATTCCAGAGTCTCTAACAGCAAGGCTATTAAATGTATTGGTGTTGGATGTGCACTAAAATCAGCTTAAATCTCTTCCAAACTCAATAGGGTGCTTGTCAAAACTCAGGATACTGAATGTCTCTGGGAATTTTCTTCATTCTCTCCCCAAAACTATTGAGAATTGCAGGTTAATTTCTCATCTCATCTTTATTTATTTAGCTTGTGCTTTTATTTTATTGTTTAATTATGTGAAAGTCATACATAAACTAAAGAGGATGGTGGTCCTCACTTTCAGAAGAAAAAAAAAAGGGCCTGTTTGGTTGAGATTTTAAATTGAGTCTTTGGGAAGTATAAAAGTATGTTGAAAAGTGAATTTGGTTTTTTTGAAGTTTTTTTCCAGCTAATTTTAAAAAACTCAAAAAATAGTCACAATAGATCTTATTTTATAGATCTCAATGAGTAGGTTTCAAATATATATATATATATATATTTTTTATCTAATTCCGATTTTTGGATTTAAAATTATAGTGTTTAAAAATTTTAAGAAAGAGAAAATAAAGTGAACTGAATTTTAGAATATGTAAAGTAAAGTTAACTTTTTATTAGAAAACTATAAAAGGCTCCCAAGTTAGAAAAACTCGAACAAAAAGGACCTCCAAGTTTGGACGGGGTCCTTCACCACTAGGACAAAGCAACACCTTCAATGTGGAAATTAGTTTACTTCTCTTCACATGTTAGTGCTTCTCATTAATTTTAATTTTTCAAATACAAATTTTCCTTATAATGAAAATTTTATAATTATAAAATAGAATACATAACAACATAATTTCATGTAAGTAAAAATTAACACACTTATATTATTTTAATCATAACATCCACCCCCTCTAAGTTATTGTATCTAACAAAAAATTTGGTCAGTTAGTTTTAAACTAAGTACATCAATACGGGATTCGAACTCAAGACCTTCCGCTAGTTGGGAGCAAGTTTTAACCGGTCCTAGTCGTTTAAATGTTTTCTAATAAGAGTCTTTTATTTATTTTTAATTTTTTTAGATGGTATTTTACTAAATTAAAAGACTTTGACACAGATCATTGGAAGAGGTGAATGCAAATTTCAACAAATTAACGAAGCTGCCAGAAAATATCGGTTTCGAGCTGATCAACCTAAAGAAACTCTCAGTCAATTCCAACAAGCTAATTTTTCTTCCTTCCTCAACCTCCCATTTAACCAATTTACGCATTCTAGACGTTCGCCTGAATTGCCTTCGTTCTCTCCCGAAGATCTTGAAAATCTAATTAATCTCGAGGTCCTCAATGTTAGTCAAAACTTCCAGTACCTCCCAACCCTACCATACTCCATAGGACTCCTCATCTCCCTAATTGAATTGGATGTGAGCTACAACAATATCACTGCCTTGCCCGAATCCGTTGGTTGCCTCAAGAAGCTCCAGAAGCTATGCGTGGAAGGAAATCCACTAGTTTCGCCACCTCCGGAGGTTTTTGAGCAAGGTTTGCTCGTGGTCAAGGAATACTTGTGTGGAAAGCTGAATGGAACACACACCAACTCTCCCAAGAAGAAGTCGTGGATTGGAAAGTTAAAGAAATATGGGACGTTTAATGGAGCAAATGTTAATCGTGAGGATAGGGAAGGGTTTCTACTGCCAAATTATCGGTCCATTGATGGTCTGGCTTCTCCGAGGTACATGGGAATGTTTTCACCACGCCGTTTCTTCTCTCCCAGAACTAACTTTACAAGATGATGTAGGAAAAAAAATCATATTTGAAGAGGTATCAAGTGTTTTCGCAAGTCAGTTTCCAATACATGACAATTACTGCGTCAAAGTTTGGTGTATATGGAGCATTATGTGGCTTGTTTATTCACTATTACAAGATGCCGAGGCAGTGCTTAGACACATCGCACATATACGGCATGTTTTCTCGGATGTCTTTCACCGCACGAGCATAACACATGGTATCACTAGGGATCAAATTTTTTCTCTACTTCACAATTTTTATGTTTGATTTTTTTCGCATGGTCAGGGACATATATGTATGCATGGATCATTGTTTTAGAGATACATTGGGGTTTTGACTATAAACTCTTTGTTAATTGTTTGTTTATTGCAATATATGCAAATAAACATACATGATGTTATACTTTTTGGGATTGTATATAAATGTGGATTATTTCAAGAAATTTGATATTCTTGTATAAGATATCCAAAAAAATAATATTTATTTATTTGTGCACTTACAATTGCCCATAATCATTTTCATAATAAAAGTTTTTGTAACTTATGTAAGGATCCTAATATTTTAAATAACACTGGAGAACTAGGGCATAAAAAAGTATGTTTATGCGAAAAGGGCCTCCTACTACATTTTTTATCTAGAGCCTTACGTATCTCAGGAATGGCCCTTGTCGTATCCAGCGTGAGTGCATGTTGCGCGCACATAAAATCAAATGCTACGGTCATAAGTGCCATATAGTAACCTTATTAGTGATCGAAATATGAAAACATATTTGGTGATTTGGCATGCTAAATGCAAAATTGCGTAAGCAAAATATGCAAAATAGGTGATTGCGTTCGCTATTTGAGCAGAGTAAGAAGAAGTAGAAAACAGAGTAAGAAGAACAAGGGAAGAAGATAAATAGTAGAAAGTAGAGGAAGAAGAAGAAGAAGAAGAAGAAGAAGAAGAAGCAGCAGAAAACAGAAGAAGATGGTGGTGCTCGGTAATGGAAGGCGGCGAGAGATGGAAGATGACATTTGATGGAGGCGGCTGCGGGTGGCTTGAGTGTGGTTAAAAGTAGCGTTTTAAATTTATTGTTGAAATGACCTAATTAACCTTGGTTGTGTTGGTATTTAAAAAAAAATTCAAATTTTTTCCCCTCCCCCCGTTTTCTTATTTTTGTAACTCTTTTTTTCTTTTATTTATCAGCCCTTTATTTTTGGGTTCTTTCCTTTTTGCCCCCTAGTCAGGGGCAAAGTTAGGAATTATATTCAGAAGGGGCCAAACTATTAGGTTTTTAAGAATTTTATATATATATATATATTGTAATAAGGCCAAAATTAAAATATTATATTAAAATACTTAACATCATATACATCAAAAATCATATGATTATAATATTCCCATTCGATACTTCGTATTTTTAAAACAATAAATCATATATTCATTGTCAATAGTTTTAAAAATATTTTTCTCAATATATGTTTTCGAATAATCATTCGTAAGATCATCTCCTAATCGAATCCAAAAATTGGAACAATTTAATGATTGAGAGTCATAAATAAAAATTAGAAAAAAAAAATAAAGAACCATAGATAAAGACCATAGAACAAAAAGCAAACAGATCACCAAGCAAGACCGAACCACCGTAAATGATGTGTTCTCGTCCTTCAAATTGACTAATAACCTAAAAATACAAACCTCCACCCTAAATTTATCCATTTTATTACACGTCCCCCTTCCCTACCTTAGATGTTTCCCTCCCTAAAAACAAAATCCGCCCCTGTACTTCTACATGCAAACGATTGCCCCCCCCCCAATACACACCATAATTAACAGAACAGGCCAAAAAGCCGGGTGGGGCCCCTATGTGCCTCCGCCCCCACCCCTGGTCTCTTTTATATTTACTTTATTATTGTTCTTTTAAATAAAATCACTTTTATTCTTTTAAATAAATGCCCAAATAGCCTACGCTATACCAGAACTAAAATGTTATTTACTGCGCTATCGCCATTGAAAGCACTAAGAAAGACATAACTATCTATCTATGCCATACTATGCATCTATTGAACAAATTATTAGTTTTTATTTTAAAATAATAAAGTAAATTAGTTTTATTAAAACATAAATTTCAATGACCAATGCAAGATTTTTTATTTGCTAAATTTAGGTTGATCTAAAGTGATAATAATTTTACCTTTAGACATTACCACAATATCTTGTAAATTATATAGATTAATAAAACATTATATATTGCTTTTCATATGGTATACATATATTAAAAAGTCATTGGCCAATCTATTGAGCTTCAAATCTGTAAATACTCGTCGGGCATAAATTATTACTGATTTTATTATCTTTCTATATTTTACTATAAAGCTCAAAAGAAAAAAAATTTGTGAAAAAAATATATTATTACTATTTTAGATCACCCCCAATCCTAAAATCTTAGTTCTGCCCTTGCATATATATGTATACTATATATAAAGTGTGAGGACTTGAACTTATGATCTTAGAATGAAAACAAATGTTACTACCAGTCGATCAAATAATATTACATAACATTATTTGGTGTCAATAATCTACACATAATGTAAGGAAATAATTGGTATTATATTGCTAGAGGAAACAATAGGTATATTATATTACACACGTATTACTTGTGCCACTGATTTTAATATATATATATGATTGTTCACGGCCAATAATAGATCACGAAGGCGAGGGAAGGCTTGCGAAACTTTTGTAATATAGTACTAATTTGGGGTAAATATTTTAAAGATAAGGATTCGGCGCCTAAAAGTTCGTTAAAAAAATAAGTTTCATCTTTTAGTATAAATAGCAAGTAGAGCCTACCGATGTATATAGGCAGGCCAAGCATGTGCCTAGGGTCCCGCTTTCCATTGTTATCACTTCGCATAGTTAATGAGTTAATTAGTCATATTTAGATTTATTGTACTCGGCATGAACTTTGGTAAAAAAATTGGTAAGAAGATAATTACAGCACCTAATTTCTTATAACCAATGAACTCCTCAACAATTCACCAAGATAATAACATAACTATTTACTTTGTTCAAAAAGCGTTTAATAAATTGAAGGGTCATTTACATTTTGACCCCCATTTATTTACCCATATTCCTCTTTGGCAGCCAAAGTTTGCATTAATTCTCCTTGGACATTCATTGGGATGGTTTATGTCCGGTCAAAATTAAAGTCAAACTGTTAAATGCATTTTACAATAGCAAAAATACCCTTATGACTAGAGTTAAATAAAAATGAAGCTATTTTTATAAGGCCAAATCTTATTTAATTTAAATCCAAATGACCCGATTCACATATAGTTAGAAAACTTTTGAAACATAGATTATAAATGTACTAAGAATATTCAATAATAAGCACTTTATATGCCTCTAAATTATTGCCGAAATTGAGAAATAAATATTTTTTAAAAAAACAATAAGTTTCACAAAGCCATATTCAGACTGTTATATCTTACTCGCTTCACATCCGAATGATGCGATCAACGTATGGTTGGAAAGCTCTAACAACATAGATTCTAAATACTTTAAAAATATTCATTAATAAGCACTTTATATATATACATCTAAATTGTTGCCAAATTTTGAAAAAAAATCACATTTTAAAACAAGTTTCACTAAGCCATCTTTATAAGGCCATATCTTACTCGAATCACATCCAAATGATGTGTTGCGCGTATGGTTGAAAAGATATTGCAATATAAATTATAAATATGCGAATAATATTCAATTATAAGCACTTTATATGCCTTTAAGTCGATGCCAAGGTTGGAAAATCACATTTTATTAGCGTATATAATCTATGTTGCAATATATTCTAACCATATATGAAATGCATCATTTGAATCTGAATTGAGTACAATATAGCCGTGTAAAAATGGCTTTGTGAAACTTATCATTTTAAAAATGTGATTTTTTTTCCTCACTTTGTTAACGTTGTAAAGGAATATAAACTGCTTATTATTGAATATTATTAGTGCATATATTGCAATATCTTTCCAACCAGACATAGAACACATCATTTGGATGTGAATCGAGTAAGATATGGCCTTGTGAAGATGGCTTAGTAAAACTTAATATTTTAAAAAAGTTATTTTTTTTCTCAACTTTGGCAGTGATTTAGAGTCATATAAAATGCTAATTATTGAATATTTTTAGTGCATTTATAATCTTTGTTGCAAGAGATTTCCAACCATAAGTACGTCATGTCATTTGGATGTGAATTGAATAAGATATGGCTTATAAAGAGGCTTAGTGAAACTTGTTATTTTCAAAATGTGATTTTTTCTCAACTTTGACAGCGATTTAGAAGCATATAAAGTGGTTATTAATGAATATTTTTAGTGCATTTATAATTTTATGTTGCAAGAGATTTTCAACCATATGTGGATCGCCTCATTTTGGATGCGAATCGAGTAAAATATGGCTTTGTGAAATTTATTGTTTTTAAAATATAATTTTTTTTTTCAATTTTGACAGCAGTTTAGAGGCATATAAAGTGCTTATTATTAAATATTAGTAGTATATTTATAATTTATGTTGCAAGAGCTTCCAACTGTATGCGAATCGCAATATTTGGATGTAAATTAAGTAAAATATAGCCTTGTGAAAATATTTGGTTTTCATTTAAATCTAGCCACAGGAGTATTTTTGGTATTATAAAATGCATTTAACGATTTGACTTTTTGACAAGATGGAAACCGTTCAAATGGGTGTCAAAGGAGAATTATTTAGAATTAATGCAAACTTTCGGTGCTAAAGAGAAATATGAGTAAATAAATGAGGGTCAAAAGGTAAATAACTCTAAATTGAAAATACACTACTAAATCAATATGCTTTTGGTTTAAATTACAACCGCGATTTGAACCTCTAAACGTCTCTTTAAGGCTTTCAATACTATATTAATCACTTTAAAAACAATACTACTACTCTTTCCATTTTCTCTTACTGGTTATTCACTTCAAATGCATTAGTGAATTATACATTATCGAAATGTAAAACTAACTAATGCATCCGATATGATTATTTAGTGGATGAAAATAGTGTAAATATCATTTTACTATTGTATATGCTTAATAATAATATGATGAAGAAAGCCAACTTTATTTATTTTGTCTAGGGTCCAAATAGCTGTGGGCCGCCTCTGATAACAAGAAGCACTTCAGGTAAAAATGAAAACTTTAAATTAGTCCCCGTTTCAATCCCAATACCTAACTTTTTAACATAATTAGTCAATTTTCATAAGTTTTCTTATATATATATATATATTACTCCTATTAGTAGTTAACATGTTTATTTAATTTTTTTCTTTTATTAAAGAAGGTTTGTAACATGTAATTAAATTGACATTTTTGTCCCTCCTAGCTTGCATTTTTTTTTTGGAACTGAGTATGAGGTGAGTTGTGGGCACGTTATGGAAGTTATTTTGCTGGCTTCTGCGAGTTTAATTTTTATTTTATTTTTATATTATTTTTGTTGTGGCTAACTTAGAACTTGTTTCTTATCGATTTGGCTAGAAACAAACTTTGTTCCACTCAAATGGCTTATTCATCAGGATATTTCACTAGTCTCTTGAATGGTGATGAACATTCTTCTTCGAGGTTAGTACTTTCTTAATTTTGTGTTTTCAAGTTTTTGTTAAATTTGTTGTTTTTAAAGTGTATTAAATGTATTCAATTTTTTTTGTAATTTCGTACATTAGAAGCATGGAGGGTATGATATTGTTTATGCGCAATGGTTTTGTATTTTTTGGATGTTTTGCTTATATCTATTAAAGTTTTGCGTATTTTTTTGTGATTGATCCATTGCGCTGTGAGTCTTAGTTTATATGGAGAGAAAATTTTACGCTCGAGTACTAGTGGTTTAGTGAGGAAGATGTAATCCATGGGGTTGAGTTGTAAAGAAAGAGATGATGAATTGAATGCGAGTGGTTTTTGGATAGAAGTTTCTGCAACGAAACCAACCCTAACTAATTTTGTAGTTATGATACATAGTATTATGTTTTATAACATTTATTTATTCTATCCATTGCACACACGTAGGGTGTGCTCCAAAGATAAGTATTTATATATAATAAACATTTTTATCAGGTCACGGTGCTTTAGCACATGTCAGTGTAAATTTTATTTTTTTTATTTTCTTTGGGTATTTCAAAATCTATTAATTAAGGTACTCATTTTTATTTTATTTTTGGTAGATAGTAAAGTAATAATATTGTTGTGTAGGCCTTAGACTTTTATTTTCCTTTTACTCTTAGGTATGTAAATTTGGTATTTCTGGAATATTTTCATTATGCTAAAGTTTTAAGTATTTTAGAAATAATACACATGAACTAGTGACTGTGTATTTATGTAACACGAGCCCATTCACATTTGTATTAAATTAACTTAATTTTTACATTAACAAAAAAGTGTAAAACTCATAATCTGGTAAATTCATTGATTGCCTCTTTCTAAATTTGGTATCATTTGTGGTATATATTTATATATGGGTGCATTTCAAGTAAGGACCACTAATTACGGATTGTATTTACGGATAGGGTTATTTGGCATGCTTCTCAATGGAATGTTTTTTTATCAAATTTGGTGGGGATGTTCTTCATCATGTGTATAATATCTCCACCAAATTTCATTAAAAAAATCAACCGGGAAGTGGGTTAACTACATGGCTAAAAAATATTGGATTTTATATATCTATTTCTGGACCAGTATTTTTCGATCTTGTAGTTAACCCTCTTCCCAGTTGAATTTTTTAATGAAATTAGATGGAGATGTTCTATACATGATCAAAAACATCCCCACCAAATTTTATCAAAAAATTCTATCGAAAAGCATGCCAAATGGCTTGTTCAATTCAATAAATATAGTATTTAAATAGTGTTCCTTACTTGAAATTTTCCATATATATATATGATTTTTTATTTTGATGCGCACTAAGATTTTATAGGAGCTGACTTTAAGGAATATGAGATCCATCATAGCAGTCATTTAATTATGTTTTAACTCTTTACAAGGGGAAAAAGGTTGCAACCCATGGCCAATTATTAACTAACATAAACATAAAATCAAGCATAGCAGTTGTTGTGGCCTCCAAAAATAGCTCGATCCTAGGTACAATATATACATTTTTTCGTTTTTATATCAGGCAGTGTTCGGGTCAACATTCGCACATCTCAACTAATCTTCTTTCGCTGCTAAAATTACACTCGCTGCTAACCACAAAATGTTTTTATAGTCACTGGAGTTCGACGTGGGGAACTCCCTTATAGATTATTACTCTTTCTTTAGGGCTTGTTTAATGGTTCAAGTTTTAAATCATTTCTAGAATGTTACATTCCAATATTCTAGAAGGATTCTAATGTTTGGTTCGGTTTTATACTAGGAATGCATCATTCCAGGAATGGAGTATTCATTTAAAGTTCTCCCTCTTAAATAGATGGGAATAGAGTATTATTTTAGGTATTCTCTTTTAGATTTCTTCTAAGATTACCTCTCAAGACCAAAATATCCCTTGTGCTTACCAAGACAACTTCTTCTTTTTTTCATTTATATTTTCTTGAAAAGAAAAATAAAAGTATTTTTTGTTATTGAACTTTTTCTTTTTATTATTATTTTTTTCTTTTTATTATTAAATACATACGACGATTTTTCACATTCTTTAACAATAAAAACAAATATAGAGAGATAATTTAATGTTCTAAAAAAGAAGAATTCATGTTTGAACTAAATGTTAGCAAGGCATCTTAGATGCCAGGAGAGAAAAGCTTTCCAGGAATCTAGGATACCCATTCCATTTCCAAAACTCAAACCAAACAAGCCCTTAAGATGATCAATCAAACAATGCCGTAACTTCATGTGTTGCCTTACTTTGGAGTTAAGGATATCCCTTGAGTGAGTTAAGGATGCCCCATTGTTGAATAAATCATTTGAGTCGTTATTTGGTTCGTCGTCGTTGGTGTCATCCTCTGAGATGAGCTATAATTGATCATCCCGGATTGAAAGTTTATCTTCTAGTTGGGGGATCAGTTCTTCATTTTCAGGATCGGCAGTTTTTTGTTGGGTTGGAGATGTTAGTTTTTATTTATTTATTTATGTTGATACGAACTTAGGGTTTTTTTTCATTCTGAAACAATTTGTGTTATTTAGGTCAGATCATTAATGGTGTTTTGAAGATTATTGTTTTCCGTGTTTGATACTTTTAATGTTTTTATTCATGGTTTTGTATTTGTTAATTTTAATAATTTTCTAATTCTATCTTTATGATTTTGGTAGAATTTTTGTTTTTTTTAATTACTTAGATGATTATTCGACTTAATGCTGTAGTTATTTTTGTAAAGTTAGTTTTAGTGTTTTAAAGGGTATTTTTGGTAATGTATTTTGATATTTTCTAAATTTCTAAGTTTAGTACGTAGTTAGGACTACATTTTGTAAAAGTTTAGTTTTAGGATTAGATTTTGTAAAATTTGAATGTGAGGGACTGATTTCTAAAGTCCCCTAAAGTAAAAGTGTAAGATACAAAAATTGATAGATGACCACAACAAAAATGTATTCAATGGTCAAATGTTTATGAACAAAAAATATATTCTCCACTATGAGTTACATTTACTGCTGAAATTTTTAAGACCAGACCTTCCTGATCACTAAAAGGATTGAATTTTATTTTATATTTACCAACAATGATGGAATTATATTATAAAACAGTATAAACTAAAGCTTTTTGGCAAGTAAAATTTAAATGTTGATTTTGGAGACAAAAAAATAAATAAAAAAATTGCCATTGAAACCGCGAAAATTTTGTTAAAAAAAACTCTATTTCTTGTACAACAAATGAACAAATGTCATATATTTTCGCCCTCCAAAGCTCAAATCTTGGTTCCATCCTTGTTCATGGCATGACTTTTTATCAAGTAGTTACAATATATATCTATATCTATACTAAAATTCAATTTCTACAAAATAATTATTAAAATAAATAATGACCTTAGAACATAAAAACATCTTTAATTACCAATAGACCAAATTAAATGTCATCATAGTTTTATAATTTGAAAAGATACTAAGTTTATTATTGCATGCACGGAGAGTCAGCTCCTCGCTTTTATTATAATAACTATGAATACAAGATCAAACGTTTGGAACACAAGGTACAAACAAACTTTCTCTTGAGAATGAAGCAAAGAGGTAGGAAGCAAAAGATCCACTTGCCTTCAACATCCACTGCTTGCACTTTTCCACCGCAGTGTGGACAAGCTCCATCGGCTTCTTTTCTCCCTAACTCTCTCTCTTCTTTGCACACTATACTCATTTCTCTCTCTCTCTCTCTATAAACTCTCTCTTTTTTCCTACTATTAATGTATTATATTGTGGAGAAGAACAATTTTCTACATATGGGAATTAACTCAAAAGCTCTCCTTTTGTAGGCCAAGAAGAAATAATTTGCTCTATCATTCTCTCTCTATATTATATATTAGGTTAAAACTGGTGTCAAAAGTACTATCATTCATTCAAAAAATATTTTAAATTAGAATCAAATAATTCTTTATTTTCTTATATATTTTTTGACTCAAAACTATTACCCCTTATTATATAGATATTTGAAAAATAAAGGTGTTCATGATCTGATCTTAATGGACTGTACGTTTTATCTAATTTTATTGGATTTTATACATAAATGAGATTGAATTGGACTCACATTGCAAGAAATTGGAATTATTGGTCGGTTTTGATTTTAAGAGTCCTACAAACAGATCCAAACCAAACCCACTTATTTTATATGCTTGTTTTGAAAATGGACACATGTAAAATTGTAAGTGGGGTGTCATTACTCTATACTGTTTACAATTATCTTCAGAAGTATCAACGTCAAGTGTAAATACTAAATCTCCTCGAAAATTGGGATGTAATGAATTCTTTAGTCCTACAATTAGACAATTATTTTAAATTTTACTAGAAAAAACATAATTTGAGTTTTCATGAATGAAATTAAATTATCATATAACTATATACAGTTCAATTCTCACAACCAACTGGAAATAAATTTAAATCATAAATTTTCTAGTTGTCAATTGTTTCATTCATAATTTGAGGGACAACTAATCGGATCATAATTGGTTTTATCTTGATTTTTGTCAAAACCCCTCATTTTACTATCCTAATAACAATATAAAATAAACCATTCTTTTAAAAATCGTTATTCCCTCCACTTTTTGTTAAAAAATATTGTCCTTCTAGCCTTCCGAGACATGGTGCTAACTTCTGTGCTATTTATGAGTTATTTATATTTTATCACGCCAAAAGTTTCACTGCATTTTCACTTTGGTCTTTAAAGTTCATTCTTTGCCAATTATATACATAGAGTTATTTCGTTGTCACTTTAGTCAAAAATATAACATGTCGTGCGTTTGTTTGACTAAAAATACACGTTTTACTTTGATTTTCAAACCATGTCAGCTATAATTGTTATTTCCCGTCTATGAAACAAATGTTTAGACTAAAGTGACCACGAAATCAAAAATTTTGAATGTAAATGGAGAAAATAAAACGCCATGAACCAAAATGAAACTGCGGTCAAAGTTTAAAGGTGTAAAGGGTAAATAACTCATTTATTTATGGGGCTTTATTATTGTACTCTACTGTAGCAAGGTTTTTAAATTAAGCCACAATACAACTGCAGCGTGTATTTATAAGGACAGTGAGGTACATGTAATTTAAGCCAAGTCTCCAGTGGTATTGAATGGTAATGGTACCTTGGTAGTTGAAATCATGTGACATATATATATATACACGTACTTATATGTTTTTTATAATTAATGAACAGAAATAATGGCACTCAATATCTCTTGAAAACACTCATATTTTTCATTCAGTTATTAACAATCGAGTAAGGTACATGTTTGTTACTTGGCTGGGAAGGACTGAGTATAAATTTGACAATGTCTTACTCGGTTGTCAAGGACCAAGTATATTAGTTTATACTTGGCCCTTAAGAACCAAGAAACATACACCTTAATTGGTTGCGAATGACTGAATGAAAGTATACCAAGACTTTTTCCGGATGTCAATATCTCCAACTTTTATAGTATACTTTTGTACATCTTAAATAAATAATTTCCTTTCTTTTTAAATTTTTTTGATATTACATTATCAATTATAGGTATTTTTTATTTTCCAAATATGATTAAGTTATCTAATTTTACAATAAAAAAAATTAATATGTATCATTTACCATTGATTAAATTAGAATTAATATTTAAAAAAAATTAATTAAAGTGTGACTATCAATTTAAGAAAAAATGTACAAAATAAATGACTCAATTTGAATTGGAATTAAAATCTCAAAACTAAGCCCGACTCTTTTGAACCGATGAACACACCTATCACCATATCACTAGTTTTGAAAAAAGAAAATCCCAAATTGATAATCCATTATTTTCTTAGGATGTTTCAATAAAGTGTTTAATATTTTTTGGAACATTATCAATGTATCAAATTACATTGTAATAAATAAATTGTATTATCAATCATAGATTATAATAAAATTAGTGCACAGGGTATATATACAAATTGTGAATTAGAATGTTGATTTAAAACAAATAGAATATGTATATATGTACATTATAGTTGTTTAAACCATTGTTTTACGTTTTGTAACTTTAACGTATAAATTCATTAAAAATACAAGAACATGAATAATAATTCTGGTGGGGTTTAAAATTATAATTCAAAAAGGTGACTCAAGTGATATGGTTACAATGTCACTCTGTGATTGAAGTAATCAGAGTGTGAGAAATAATTGTTTATTCTACCAGTTAAAACATAAAATTAGAAAAACTATAGATTAAGACTTGTAATAAATGCAATCTCTTAAGGTGAAATTGTCCGCTTTTATAGAAGTTGGCAGCCTAATTAAACACACACCTCCTAAGATATAACGACCTAAAATTTTACTAACAACTATAAAAACCCTATTAAAACTCTTAAAGTATATACTCGAAGAAAAATAACATAAAGGTAAATAGAAGAAAGAAAACCCAGTATATTTTATTCTTAAAACAATGGCTCCTTTAATATACCTACCTCCAAGGATACAGCTTGTAATTATTTCATTCGAAACTACTATTTATCCAAACACTCAGGCCATCTGCACCTAATATTTTAAAAAAGTGGTGCAATGTGGATATTTACTTTATCAATTTGAAGATTTCCGTACCGTAAAAGTGTAAAATATATATACACTAAGCAGCACACATTATGTAGTCCAAAACTTTAATACTATATATGGGACGACACACATTGTATCACCCGAAGGCATGACTTTGAAAGATTTAAAAAAAATAAAAAATGCTAGCTAGAGACGACACTCATTGTGTCACCCAAAGGCATGCCGTGCGACAATACAATGAATGTCGCCCAAAACAAAAAAAAATACTTGGGGTAACACAATTTGTATTGCTAAATTAAATAATTGTCAGAAACTAATTTACTTTAACTTTAACATTTAGCATACACTTTTGATATTTTTTAAGCTGCGGCAAAGCCAAAAATAAGTTAAATTTATACTTTTAGTTGTAGAGTACGTAGAGATGGCCCTACGACACTTATTTTTTCAATTTCAAAATTAAGTCCCCTAAAATAAACAAGGGAAAAGTGTAAAGATTAGTTAATTAGTATCAATGATTAAAGAACCCAATTATTTTTCAACAAGAATCATCATCGTCTCATATGTGTCATATTCAGAAGTAATTGTCATGTTGAGGCCAAAAAGGGTAGTGTCACCAAAATAGTGGACAACAAGAAAAAGTAGTGATGCAACTAACTAAACGGACCCACAAAAAATGTGAGAGTTTATTTGTCACTTTGTGGGTCGACGCAAATTTGATGCATTTTTAAATGATTTAATTAACATTATATTTTTGTTAAACCATATTAAACTTATCATTAACACGATTTGAGAATACGCTGGATATATGCCAACGGAAGCTAAGGAACACGTAATTTTAATCTGAGAAATACAAAAAAAATTAGATTTGAATTCCGACACAGGCACATTTTTAAACCACCTTGTAACTTGGTGTTGTGCGATTGTGTACTTTTGATCCTTTTCCTTTTGATCCATAAATTTGTTCCTCCAAACACCATCAATGTCACCACCTAGAATTTATACCAACCACCTAAAGGAAGTCAGAGATAATGGGCCATGCGACAATAATTAGATGACCCACTATTGTCTTTGGATGTGATCATACCAACACTAGTGTAATTGATCTTATTACAACTTTGCAATTAAGTGGACTTGCATGAGATTGTTGGAAATTTGATTCATAAATGGGCTTGTACATTTAATTAATTATATTATGTGTTAATTAGTGTATTTAATGGGTATGAATTTTGTAATGTGTAGAGATTTAATATTAGTCATATTATGATTGATGAGTATATATTTGAACTAGTATATAAAGACACCTAGAATTATGGTCTTTAAGTCAGATTATTATATGCTCTACTCCTCTTTCCCATCTTAGAGAGAGAACTGATTGAGCACTTCAGAATTTTGACATTGGAAGGTCACAAACCTAATTAAACTTTTGCGCTCTAGATATCATGAATTCAGGTACGCTTCCTAAAGGTTAATCTCTTAAAAACTAGACATGATTATGATCCTACACGCTTATGTGATTTAAGATTAAAGTTCCTACAAGTAGTACTAAGATGGGTACCCCTTAGGAAGTTCTTGTGTTGCCCCCACTTTTTGGCTTGCAGAGCATAAACGAGAAGTCGGATTTGCAATCCAGTTGCACTTTCGTAGTCGGAGGATGATGCCGCCCTTTAAGGGCCATGTTCGTTTTTGTGGGTAGGACGAACCTAAGCCGCGAGCCCACTCTAGTTGTTAGGCGGGCCATCCAAAGAGATGTTTGAAGAAGAGAGGGGGACATTTTCTGAGAATGGGTGATCTCCTGAAAAGTCCTTGTGTTGCACCCCTTTATTTTTAGCGCATGGAGAGAAGTATGGGAAGTTGGATGCAAGATACGGTCGCTTGAAGTACGAACACTAATTGAGGGGGTCACCACCCATTCTTCTCTCCATGCACTAAAAATATGATCGAGCCCAAGGAATTGAATGATTTTATTAGAACTTTACAATAAAAATGCGCTTTGACGAGAGTAATATTAGATTCAGTTACGCATGCTTGAGCAAAAGAAAATTGCAGGGGGTAAAGAAAAGGGGTTTTATTTTTTTATTTTTTTGAACATCAAACTATCATTCTACCAAAAACAATAAAAGGAGGGAATCAAGAAAGGGTGGAGGACAACCAATGAAATCCCCAAACAGTTCCCTTTGCGAGCCATAAAAGCAATACAATGAGCAGTATATTTTTCTATTTCTCTTCTCTCCTAAAAAAAACAAAGAAATGCCACACCGTCTAGCAATATACTTAATATCCTCAATAATAAAGGAGAGAGAATTTTGCTAAAATAATTGATTAATTAAGTTATTGTACATTTATATAATATTTCATATGTGTGTGTCTATGTAATAGAGTTGTGGAGAGAGAGAGAGATCAAGAGAGAGCGCGCAAAATTATTGAGAGAAAACAAGCTCTTGAGTGCGAAATAAAGAAATTAGGGTGTGTTTGGTAGCAAGCGTGAAATTCGAATAGAAATTGTTTAAATTTAGGCAATTGAATTTCATGGACAACCTTTTAAAGGTGTTTTTATTGATAATTATTTTCTAGGTGAAAAATATCTAGTTTTTCCCCGTAATGATAAAATATTTTTTAACTTTTGATATTTGATATTTGATTGCTCACTTTATACATAGATTTTAGGGGTGTGCAAAATAACCGAAAAACCGGCCCGAACTGACCCAAATCGGACCGAAACCGACGGTTTTGTTAACTTGCAGTTCATTTTTGGTTTGTTGCTTAAAGAACCGACTGCCATCGGTTCGGTTGGCGGTTCTCGGTCAAGAATACTGGCCAAAAACCGAACCGAGATATATAAATTACATGGAAGAACCCTAGGTTTTTATTTACATACCACTCCTTTTGTTATCTCCTCCTATTTTTTTTCTTGAGTTAAATGGGTTTTGAGATTAAAATTCTTCATTTCTATTACATCTTATGTTGTGATTTATGAAAATAAGATTTCCATAACAAGCTAAATGGGTTTTGAAAATAAAATTCTTCATCAAAAATCCTTTTACGCTAAAATCGAAATCGAACCGAAACCGACACAACCGACCTTGACCAAAATCGACTGGTTTCTTCCCTTTTCGGTTCTATCTCAGTTCCTAATTATGAAAAACCGACTTGGTCGGTTCGGTTGCCGGTTAAGCCGCACGGTTCGGTTAACCGAACCGTGCACACCCCTAATAGAATTGAACATTTGTCTTTAATATATTTTTACCTTATCTACGACTTATTTTCTTTAGAGGAGGCTACAATTTAAGTTCATACTTTTCTGCATCACGTATTTGTATGATCGCCTATAAAATTAGGTAATCAAAACAAGAAAATATGAAAAAACTACACGTTTTCCATTTTTTGTAAATTTTACATAGAAAATTTTGCCAATCAAACACATTTGTAGGGTTTTAGATTATAGAATAGAGGAGGGGCGTTTTGGTCTAAAATTTATAAATTAATCTTAAAATAAGGATTAAGTCTAATTCCAATATATTAGTTTGTAACTGTGTCGAATGCACTAGGGCAAACAGAATAAAACGAAACTTACCCACGTTTTGGAATGGAAAATTATCTACCAGCACGCCAGCCACGCCGCCGTCAGAGACAGCACCCCAAACGAGACTCATTTCAATCAATAATCGACGGCAAAGCCTGTAACCATACAATCTCGCCACGAGCTTCATTGCCTATACATTTTAGGGAAAATTTTCTCAATTCACCTTGCTAATGGTGGGGGTTTTCAATCATTACCTCTTATTATATAAATTAAGTCAAAAAAATAGAATAACCTGAATTAATCATGGAAATAATTTGGTCTGATTCATAAAAAAAAAACAAAGATACGGAGGTGTATCGGGGGAAGAAACCACGGAGAAAAGAAAGAAATAAAAGAAGAAAATACAAATATATCGGAGGAGTTAAATCTCAGGTACATAAGGTGGTTGACGAAAATCTTAATTAGTTCACCCGTTATACAATGGTAGTAATTTTAAGATTCTCAAACCATTCCCCTTGTTATATAATGGTTTTGAAACTTAAAAATGAAAAGCTAAAAGATTGCGTGGTTGAGATCTTTTTGACTTTTTACATTTTTAAGATTCAAAAACCATTACTCTTATTGTTCAAATAACATTAAAACCCATTTGGTTATACTCCAATTTATGAATTAGATAATTTAAAATTAATTAATTCATAAATTATCTAATTTTAGTATTTGGTTGCAAGAATGAACTAATGTATAAAGTTATAAACTAAATTTAATTCTTAGGATAGTATATAAGAAAACACAAAAAGATAGTTGAAATTACATAATTTATAACTATCACACCAGCTTATGTGGAAAAAATTATACCACACAATTTTTTGTTAAAATAAAAAATTAAAATTTGTCAATTTACAATAAAGTAATTATAAATTAGACCATACAATTATAAAAAAAATAAAAAATAGACCAAATGAGCAATATTCAAAGTTCGAATGTTTACAAATAACACATATTCATGTGAAATTCAGAAAGAAAACGACTTAAAAACATCAAAATGATTCTTTAGTCTTGTACAAGAATTCAGGAAAGAAAATAAGGGCAACGCTAATTACACTAATCCCAACCTAGGTCTCAGCGTTTGGCTGGGTGGGCCTACCCGCTCAGGATTTTAAGGCCCATGGGTTTTTTCGGCCGTGCTTATCGAGTTTTGACTTGTCAATGGCCTGAGTCGGGGTTAGGAATTGAATGCATATTCATAACTCACTCATAGGCTTACTCAAACGGATTATTTTTGCGTCGAGCCAAGCAGGTTTATTATTAGTTTTTTTAATTAAATCTTAAAAATCTTAAAATATCCTTAATTACACATATTAAAGCAACATAAACAATTTTTTGTTAGAAAAGCAACGAATAACATAAATTGATATATGATTTAAAGATGGATTAATACTGCATCAACATAGATATATAAAATTCAACTACGTTATAATTACATGTATTTCATTAATTTATTTTAACATTCTAAAATTATATTTAATGATACTTTATAATCTCTCTGTTTTTTATTTTTTTTTTGGGGCTGGGTCGGGTCATATTTTGGGAACCAAAAGCCCGTGGAAAAACAAGCCGGGCTGGGTCAGGCTGTACTTCCGGTCTATGGGCCATTTGATGAGTTTTATGACCCAACCCCCTTCTCTTCTCCCCGGCTCGCCCCCTTCTCCCTCTCGGAAATTCCAATCAACCACCGTAGACCCCACCGCCTCCTCCTACAGCTCCACCCACTCCACCTCCTCCGCCATCCAAAGGGTTTTTGTCCCATTTTTCTTTTAAAGAGAAGGAAAATTGATATTTAGAGAGAGATATATACAAGTGATTGTGGGTTAAAAAGGCCTTCAAGGAAGGAAATTGAAGTGAGGGAGAAATGGGTATATCCTCCGAAAACCCTACAATTTGGGATGAAATCGAGCTTGCTGAAAGGTAAATTACTTAATTATTGCATAGAAGAAATGATTGAAACCCATTTTTATTTTTCTTTACATCCCTTTGATTTCCGTAGCCTAGGATGAAATTGCATTTTTCTGATCCGGTTTGGTATTAGTAATTAATAAATTATATACGTAGAAGACGTTTTTCGTACATACCGAACCATACATACCAAGTTTAAGGACCGAGCCATTTGAGGAACCGATGTATTTTTTGAAGGAATCGGCGAATATAATTTCCTTGATTAGTAAATCTCTACCAAATTTCGCTGAAAAATTCAACCAGAAAATGGAGCCAGAAATGCAAATATATATATATATATATATTAACTTTTTTGTTAGCTTACTTCTAGGTTGAATTTTTTGACCCGTCAAATGGGTCGGTCCGTAAACTTGGTATATAAGTTTGGTATATATGAGTAACATACCTCCTATATTATATAGAGTTTTTTGAATAATTGGTGCTGTCTTTGGTACGTGTTATGAATTAGTATCTACATAACAAGGGGCAGTGGTTTTTTAATCTTAAAAATGTATGGACGATGAAAATTGTGTGGTTGAAATTTTAGATACCTTTTGAATAATTGATATTGCCTTTGGCACGGGTTATGACATATCATATAATAGGGGCAATGGTTTTTGAATCCTAAAAATGTATAAGAGATAAAGAATTGTATGGCTTAGATATAAGATCCTTTTTGAATGGTTGATAGTGCCTTTGGCATGGGTTACGATCTAATATATATATGTATGTATTTATTTGTTTTAAATAACTAATTAAATAATTTGGGTGTTTGGGCTTCTGCAGCTACCTTATTTGCTGTATGTTTGGGGAAGCATCATCATCAGCTTCCTCTGTTATTAAGCGTTTACGTGATTATGATGATGAAGGGAAACAACAAACCCTAAACCTAGAGGAGGATATTGTAGAACTGAATGAGATGTTGGAATCAGCTGGTATGGTCTTTGTTCAGTCCTTGAAGGAACTACTACTTGGACCAAGGTACTATACTAAACCCATAATTATTTTTCTTTATTTATATAGTATGTAATGTAAAATTATTATTATTATACCCTTTTCCAATCGGTGTTTGTTCTTGTCTGAATTTGAAGTCTAAAAGACATAAATCGAAAGTCTAAAATGCGAAACTGAAATATTTGTTTGTTATATATCTGATGCAATATTTGAATCATCAATGTATATATTGCTTGACTAGTATGACCATATTACGGAAAGAGCGAGATTGAGTGCAAAATGGTAATAAACAGTGAGTTAGTGTTAAGTGTTTAGATTCAGATGATTCAAACCAAATTAGCAATTAAGCTCTGAAAATTTAATGAAACAAACACGTTTTATCACCTCTATAGTCTGAATGGGCTTCATTCAGACTTTAGAGGTGTAAAACAAGCAGCCCCTTAGGTGGTTATAGTTATTGTAAATTTGTTGTACTAACCATCATCCATGACATTGAAATCCTGTCTACTATGGCCGCTTTAAAATTGTTATAAGATTAGCAAGCACACTGCATTAATGATATAAAAATATAATATAAATAAGAAATTTTTTTGTTGCACTAGGTAGAAAACTGACAAGAACTTCGCATGTGGTAGACAAGTTATAATTAAGACAAATACATGTTAAAATACAATGTTACAATCCATTATCAAAAGAACGAATATAAAGTTCTCACTTTTCCTGATATCCCCCAAGATCACTGCCAAATCCAACTTGAATCTGCAGTTATTCTGTTAAAGCTCTTAGTTGAAGGTCTGTCTTTAGCGCCCTGTCATTATCCTTAATTTCGAATCACCCTAAGGAGAGGGCTGGGGGCAGCAGTGAAGACCAAACAAAGCCAAAATGAAATGAAAGAAAAAACCTGCATTTTTTTTTTGCGCCAATGAGCTGTTACCAAAACGGTAAGCACTGTCCATGTAATCATTATTCCTTGAAGAAAAAACTACCTTGCACTTCCTTCGTCTGCTAATCCAGCAGCCAGAATCAGAAAGCTATTTATTTCAACCCTGCTGCCCGATTTGATTCGGTATATGGTACCTCCAAATACTTAAAATGTTCCAAACTAGCAGTAGCAGCCATACAGATGCCACAGAATTGTTGAAATCCGCATAGGTTTTCACAAAAAATGTCTACAAACGATCTTGTCTTCCTCCCTAACCAAGCTGACCATAAAAATGCTAAGAGAATGCATCTTCATAAAACTATATGCTTCTTATTAACACCGACTCTCTGTCCAGTCTATCACAAGAAAACCACTAAACTTGTTTCTGAAAGGGCTCACAAATCAAAAGTTTGAAACATGCTTTCACCAATGAACATCGTCACACTATAATGAAGTTTGGATTTGTAATGGGGTAATATAAAGAAGGGGTTATTTTTCAAAATAGACTTTTGAAAAGCACATGACCATATTGTTTTGCTTGACCACGTGTTGGAGGAAAAAATGGTCTGTTTGAGATGGAGTGTTTGGAATAATGGGTTTCCATCTCAGGCCAATTTCTTGGATATGGTTTAATGGTTAATGGAAGAATGAGGGAGATTTTTAGGGCTTTGAGGGTGTTAGGTAGGTGGATCCTTATGCCCTTCACTTTTCCTTTTGGTTGTGGATGTTTTAGGGAAAACGATGTAGAGTGAGAGGAGCATAACTGGGGTTTGAGGTGGGTAAGGACAAGATTTAGGATGTATAATTTGCCGATGACGCTATTCTTGTGTTGCTGAAGATGAGAATAAATTTAGACTTGATATGGATTTTGGAACTTTTCACAACAACATTGAGCCCTAAAATAGATGTATCTAGTAGGGTTCTAGTGGGATCAATGTGGGGGCTGAGAAGTAGTTATATTGGGCTAATGGGTGGGGTGTGATATGGCTCATGGCCTTGCTACACTTGGCTGCGCTTTTGGGTTGCATATGTTGTGCTAGTTCTTGAGAACCATCTCTAGAAAATGTTTCCAAAAGGTTAGAGGGGTGGATGAATGGGCGTGTTGCTAGAGGGGGAGATCACGTTGGTTTTGTCGGTTCTTGTGGACACTTTTTTTTCCCTCTCTTTTTAATTTTCCTTATAGTATGATGAAAAGGAGTGAAAAGGTTAAGAGGGGTGAATGGAGGTGTTTTGCTCAAGGGGGGAGGTTACATTGGTCTGGTAGGTTCTTGAGGACACTCTTATCTACCATTTTATCTCTTTTTAAGATTCCGTACTAGAGGGGGAGATAACGTTGGTTTCGTCGGTTCTTGTGGACACTTTTTTTTTATCTCTTTTTAATTTTCCTTATAGTATGATGAAAAGGAGTGGAAAGGTTAAGAGGGGTGAATGAAGGTGTTTTGCTCAAGGGTGGAGGTTACGTTGGTCTGGTAGGTTCTTGAGGACACTCTTATCTACCATTTTATCTCTGTTTAAGATTCCGTACTATAGGGTGAAAAGATCTGAAAAGTTACTGCGGAGCTTTCATTGAAATTTGAGAGGGTTTTGGCCTTTTGGGGAGGGCAAGGAAAATTTGGTGGAGTGGAGTGTTATTTCTTTAATTAAGCAAAAAAGAGATTGATAATCTTATTAAAAATAAATTTTGGCCCTTTTGGGGAATGGGGACGTCACTTTGGAGATTCCTGCTTGAATGATATTGTTTTACACTGTTGAAAGTAATTGTGGTTTTCACATAAATCGATGGGGCTCAAAATCGCAGTGTGTGTTGCCCATGGATGTCCGTTTCTTGGGAGTTGGGATTAGGTTCATTTCTTTATCTTATTTATTTCCTTTTCTCTGAGGTTCTCGTAATGCCAATTCCTTGATTTTGTCGTTGGCTTCTTAAAATTAACGTGACATTTTTTCTTGGGATTCTCTAGATCTCATTGACCAGGAATTTGAGGGCCTTTGATTTACGGACTATTGTTGGAAATGAACTTATGTCGAGGGTTTTGTCGGATAAGAGTCTAGATGGGGGATTAATCAGATCTCTTGAAGCCTGTTGATTTATTAATCGATTCACCGAATATTCCTCTTTTTGAACCATATAGACTGTTTGGATTTGATATCCCTCCGACATCTTTAATTTTCTCTTGGTTAGCAGTTAGTATCACCGACTCACTGGGTAATTTTTTTTTTTTCGAAACAGCGGACTAAGAATCCAGTGATGGTGTTATTGCCACAATAACCAGCCACAAACACACAATAAAACAGAGCATACAACAGGGACAAGCAATATACAGGGAAAACCCCAACCTTTATATTATTCACTCAACAATATACAAGGAAACACAGATTACAAGTATGGATCTGAGTCTCACACTCTCTCCTCTCTCAAATCTGTTTCTCTTTCTAAAATGCAGAGTATGATGTTGTGTCCTGAGCTCCACAGCTCACTTGTATTTATATTACAGCCAATGTACATTTGAATTTCAAATTTGAATTGCCTTGGGGCTCGGGTGAATCATGATTACTTGCTGCAGCTTTTGTTTGTTGCTAGGCCATGCTTCTGACAGACATGCCCATAATTTCAGCCATCATGCATGCATTCTCCTGCACAAATTATTATTGATTCCACTATCTCAATGCCCTGCACCAACTACGTAGTTTTGGTTTAAACAATGACCCACGAAATTTAGCCTTGTCTCACACATATTTCTCTAAATTATCTAGCCCACATTGCAATTCATTTGCCACACTTGTCGTGCTGGATGCCCATCGCGTGCCCAGGTTGAACCTAGAATGCCCCTGCTACATCTAGGTCCTTATAATACAACTTAATGAAATTTCCAAAGTGGTAGCAATAAACATCAACCTTCACAAGTTGAATTTAGCCTACCACGGGGCCTACCACCGAAAATGAAAGTCATGCACCTCGGGGTATATCCCCTTTAATATACCAATTAATGAAAATTCCCAAGTGGTAGCAGTGCACATTAAGTCTCACAAGTTAGCATTGCCTAAGTGCCACACTTAGGCAATTCTGCTACCGCAAAACTGCCAGCTGCTACTGCAGTCTGTCTGCACCTTGTGCAACCTATCTAGGCCTACTGCAAATTGTTCGGTTCTAACCGCAACCCGTTTGCACCTATCGCCCACAGCTGCCGCAAACTGTCCGGTTCCTACTGGAAACTGCCCCACAGAGGCTTTTCACTACTGCAACCAGCCAGCATCGGAAGCCTTTAGTATTTTGCACCTTTCGATCCTCGCGGGCACAACTTGGAACTCGGTGCAACCAAGTTATGCCGAATTCGAGCCTAGTCAATTAGGGGCTAACAAGCCTCCCCCACTTGAATTTCTCGACGTCCTCGTCGAGAGTGAATCTAAGTACCGCCAGATCAAAGCCTCAAACTGCCATAGCTGCTTGTGTTTCTCCCAAGTAGCCTCCTCCACAGCCTTCCTTTCCATTTAACCCAGTAGTAAGTTTGTCAATTTTTCTTACTTTGCCCCTAGGTTTTGTGATCAAGAATGGCTTCACCTACGTCAACAAATTGTTTTCGAATAGTTGGAGGAGCTCGAGTCCTTGCACCCGGCTTGGATCATTTGGGTCCTCGACAGGCTTCTTCAAAAAGCTGACATGAAAAACTGGATGCAACTTAAGGCAAGCCGGCAAATCGAGTCGTTATGCCAGCCTTCCGATTCTTTTAATGATACTAAACGGTCCATCATAGTGCTGAATTAACCCTTTGTGAGTTGTTTTTCGGCTAATCTTCTTTTACACTTGCAGAGTCAACTTTAACATTACCAAGTCACCAACATGAGATTCAACTTCCCGCTTACTCTCATCTGCCCATTTCTTCATCCGACGCATAGATTTAGCCAGAATATCCTTCGCCTCTTCCACCCTTTCCTGCTTTTCTAGAACATATCGATAAGTTGCCGGACAGTGGCCTTGTGACTTCTGGTTTGCAACCTCGTGCGGAGTTAAGGGTTGTTTGGCCCGTTGCTAACTCAAATGGATTTTGTCGAGTAGCGGAACTCTGCTGCAAGTTGAAAATAAACTGAGCGACATCAAGCAAGTAGACCTAGTTTTGTTGATTCCCAGTAACGTAATGCCTCAAGTACTCTTCAAGTAAGGCATTAACCCTCTCAGTTTGCCCATCAGTTTGTGGATGATTGGCTGTCAAAAACTTCAATTGAGATCCCAACATTTCAAACAACGCAGTCCAAAACCTGCTAGTAAACCAGGCATCTTGATCACTCACAATATCCAAGGGTATTCCCCACAGCTTCATTACATTTTTAAAGAACAAATTTGCTGCAATTCCGGCATAACACGCCTTCGGTGTTGGAATGAAAATTGCATACTTTGAGAACCTGTCCACAGTCACCAATATGGACGAGAAATCCTTCACTTTTGGTAACCATTGACTCCGCAAGTGTGGAAGAAGATTAGCCGAAAAACAGCTCACAAGGGGCTAATTTAGCGCTATGATGGGCCGTTTAGGATCATTAAAAGAATCGGGAGGTTGGCATACTGGCTCGCCTTAAGTTACATCTAGTTTTTCATGTTAGTTTTTTGAAGAAGTATGCCGAGAACCCAAATGATCCAACCCGAGGTGCATGGCTTTCATTTTCGGTGGTGGGCCCCGTGGTAGGCTAAATTCAACTTGTGAAGGTTGATGTGTATTGCTACCACTTTGGAAATTTCATTAAGTGGTATTATAAGGACCTAGATGTAGCTGGGGCATTATAGGTTCAACGTGGGCACATGGTGGGCATCCAGCACAACAAGTATGGCAAATGAATTACAATGTGGGCTAGATAATTTAGAGAAATATGTGTTAGACATGGCTAAATTTCGTGGGTCCTTTTTTAAGCCAAAACTATGTAGTTTTGGTGCAGGGCATTGAGACAGTGGAATCAATAATTACTTGTGCAGGTGCATGCAAGAGTTGTAGCAAGTAATCATGATTAACCCAAGCTCCAAGGCAATTCAAATTTGAAATTCAAATGTACACTGGCTGTAATATAAATACAAGTTAGCTGTGAAGCTCAGGACACAACATCATACTCTGTATTTGAGAGAGGAGAAGAAGTGAGACTTAGATACATACTTGTAATATGTGTTTCCTTGTATATTGTTGAGTGAATAATATAAAAGTTGGGGTTTTCCCTGTGTCAGACCCCAATGCGTGAGAGGCCTAATACCGGGAGGCAAGGCGATGCGGCCCTTTGTGTGTGGTACTAATGGGTTTCCGGAATCTATGTAGGTACGTAAGGGAGTTGTTTGGTGTCTTATGCGCGTTTCGCTGCATGTTGCCACTGGGGTTAGGCTGGCTTGGACCCGGAGGAGTTGGGGCGCCATGCGAGGTCGAGAATTTTACCCCGTGAGAATTGGTATTAGAGCTTGGTTGGCGAATCAGGCTATGGAGAGATGAGCGGTGACACGGCTCACTCCAGTGGAACGGGAAGAACCGAATGACAGTGAATCATGGAGCAATGGTGAAGGCATGCATGGTGACTTTGTTGGAGAGAAAGAAAGCATCACGTGGGTGAAGGAAGTAACCCGTGCGAGTGGAGTTCGCCTAGGGAGGTGATGCATGTATTGTGTAGGAGCTACAAGGTCAAAGCCTAAAACGAGGGCGTTGCAGAATTGAGTGGGAGAGAAAGAATGTCAGACCCCAATGCGTGAGAGGCCTAACACTGGGAGGCAAGGCGATGCGGCCCTTTGTGTGCGGTACTAATGGGTTTCCAGAATCTATGCAGGTATGTATGGGAGTTGTTGGTGTCTTGTGCGTGTTCCGCTGTGTGTTGCAGCTGGGGTTAGGGCGTTAGGCTGGCCCGGACCCAGAGGAGTCGGGGTGCAGGCCGCCGCGCGGGGTCGAGAATTTTACCCCGTGACAGTTAGCCGCTTGGGACAGAGTGAACACTCATGAGACTTGTTCCAAAGAAAAAGGCCTCATCTTTCATTTTCTCCTTCTTGGGGCATTTATTTGAGGTAGTCTATAGGTAACATTTTGTTGCATCATAACTTCACAAGATTCTTTTAGGAAAAAACTGTGTGACAATAAATGGTCCTACTTTTTATTTTTTATTGCTCTTAGAATTTTATTTGTGTGGGCGTGGGGTCTTGAAGTTTGGGGAACATAATTTCTTGACCTCCTATCGGGCACAGTCGACCAATCTGTTTAGTTTATAACAATTTCCGCTCTGGCAGATGATTGGGCTGTAAGTGGGTGTTGAATGTGGTTGTTCACCTGGATACTTTCTGATGCAGGGTAGGCGACTTCTGGTAGCAAGCCGATGTAGATTTTCTCATTTTTGCAGTTATAATAAAATTTCGTCTCTTATAAAAAAAAAAAATAAAAAGAAAGCCGATTTAGATTTTCTAATGGATTATCTAATGGATCTGTTGTATGACTGCAGTCTGTTTTTATATCGAGACCATGTTTTTTTTTCTTTTCTCCTGGTGTTATTTCTTCTATGTTTTCCTCCCTTTATTCATCAGTTATAGGTGGACTCTTGTGTGCTTTTCTTTGGAGGGTTTCTCTCTTTGTTTATATCTATATGCGATAGTTTTTATTTTATTTTTGTGTATAATAAACTAGAGTACAATCGCGTGTGCAACTCATATAGATTTAATTTGGAGAAAATATATGTTAAAAATGTGATAATTGGTCTAGTGATAAAACATATTTTTGATTTTCATAGTTGACAGGGTTCGAATCCCATTGCAAGCCATATCATTTTGTGAAAGAAGATTGTAGGGTTAAAATTGGCAATTGGAAAATGTGACAGCTTCAAAAGCAGTTGAATTCCCTCTTGGCTTTATAACATCAGATAAACTAAAATCAAATATCAAAGGGAAACAGTTTGTGATGTCATTTTCAATCATGGAATGTTGTAGTCAACTGGGGTAGAAATCGTCAGACTCTCACTATCCTAAGAGGAAAATTTGTAAGAACTAAATATTTCTTTGCGTATGTAGTCATTACTCTTTTTGCTCCCTCTTGCTATTGAGAAAAGCATGTTAATTGAGTAGTTATGTTGATGCTAATTGTGTTATTAATTTATCTCCTCAGACATAAGCGTTAATTCTTGTGTTGATGCCAACTGTGTCTTTTGATTGCTAAAAATTCCATCCTATGGAGATTTGACATAAATAGGAAAGTTCCGTTTCCCTACATTGAATTCTCCAAAAGGAAAAGGGCATGCTGAATCCATTGTACGAACTTGATAAACAAATTAATTTATTGATTGTGCTTTAACTATGTTGATCATGCCTTTATCAATATCTTACTATGCTTATCACTGATCAGCATGAACTGTTTCAGAAAGTACTTACTCTCATTTACTCACTTAGGTTAACAGTAGACGCTACTGTCGATATCAGTGTATCAGCGTGAATATGCATGCAAATGCAGTAGTCTTGCTATGTTTCAAATTACTATTTCAGTTTTTCTTACTACTTGTTTAATGATTTCTTTTAAATTTGCAGGACGATGGAAATCTTGAAGGAGCTCAAGAGTTTGTTTGGTTCAGTCTCTGCCATTCCTGTTCAAGTTTTTCTAACTGGGTACATCTTTGAAAATTTTTATTTTATTTTATTTTTGGTAAAGTTCAAATTCAATTTAATTTTTTTTTTTAAAAAAATATTATTACAACCTACAAGGGGCATACCCTAGGAATTACATCAAAATTGTCTCATTAACTCCTCGCATTTTGCGCAAGAGTCAATTTACATAGGTTATTTTAACTTGCCAATTCCAAGTTCTAGCTATAGCATACTTCTCAACATTCTTTAGCAAATCGTTCGTACTACTATTGTTTTAGAAGTGTCTTTCGTTTCGTTCGTTTCTTTCGGTGTATTTAGTAAAATAGAGCGTGTTTACTTTCTTGGTTATTCTTTGGTTTCTTTTCTGTCAAGTCTAATTTGACATTGAAAATAGGGGGCAAAATAAAAAACAAAATACCCTCTATCGAACCATGTCCTCTGGCTCATGATCAGTTGGCAGAACAATATTTTCTTGAATCTCCTCCTCAACCAGTGTCTTGTGTATTTGCACTCTCCCCATCTTGTTTAGCGTCCTCCTTTTTTCAAATTATGTTGCCGCCGAGAAATTTGAGGTATATTAGGATTCTTCACCTTCTATTACACTTCATTGCGCCCACTGTTTTAATCAGGAAAAGACTCCAATATTAATCTCAACACAAACTGTATCATATGTCAATTTACTTATTTTGGCAGTCGCCCTTTTAGTTAATTGAGGCGTATAAATGTGACTAGATATTTTATCAAGCATTTGAGTAGACCAAAGTTGCAGCTTCACACCAGAGCACTTAATCCATATGGGAACTAGTGCCATACCCTCCCTTTCAAGGCTAGCATCTTGAGACTAAGGCTTCGCAATAAGGGGTTTATAATCAAACTACCAAGCTCCTGCATCCGACACTTTACTCTAGTTTCTACATCCTAAAAAAATTCAATGATATAATCCCCTGATTTCAACAAACAAATGTTAACCCCACTCTAAGGGAGTGTTTGGCAACCCGATTCTAAGCCGGGGAATTGGAATTCAGGGCTTCATTTGTAATTCAGTTAGAATTCTAGACCTCCCAATTCCATAAAATCAATTCCACAACAAAAGTACGATTTTGTTGTGGAATTAGGTAAAATGGTCGGGACCTAATGCATCTATTCTTCTTGTTAACAATATAAAGACCAACTTGAACTTTCAACCACTATATACATTTGCATATATGTGGATATGCATATATATATATACATGCATGTATGTATTATATATATATATATATATTGTACTACTGATGGATAGATAGTAGATGGTTCGAGGAGGGAGAGGGGGCGGGACTTGATTATACAATTTATACATTTTTCCGGATCAAAATTTTATTTTGAGAGCTTTTGATCAAATTATATGTAAAATATACGTGTTTATATATGTATACATATATAATAATATAAATATAAAACATATTCTTGCGTATATATAGATATTATATTATATGGATAGAACCTTTGTGATGCAATTTTGTCATCCATGCGTTGGGAGATGCATTTAGGGACAAAATTGAATCGCTAAAAGCCCGATCCATATACAAACCGCCAATTATGAGGGATTCAAATGATTCAATTTTGTTAAGAAAAAATGTTTGAGTTGTAATTCTTGTTGAATTGTATAACGATGCCAAACAAAGGAATCGCAATAGTATCAAATTCAAACTCCTTGAATTCCAATTCTATACATCCAAGCACACCCAAAATGTTTGCCACTTTCTTTGAATAAATTGCTTTATAACATCAAATTGGAGGTCTGGCACCAAGAACATAGATCACAACAGCTTTCTCACACCTTTGGTTTTCCATAGTAACTTATTGAATAGAAAATGATGCCATTTGTGGTTCACCAAGTACATATTCCAGATGAACTCTAGCAGCTTCTACTGCGATTTGTAGGAGCAATGTTTTCCTGACTCTTTAGCATTTTCCTTCTACCTTGTGAATATTTATATTGCCAATATTGGTCTGATCCCATCTGACATTAGTTTCTCTTGATTTATCTCCTACGGAAGCTACTTCTTTTGTTTATTTCTAGTTTTATCCTTTATTATTTAGTAACTTGTCCTCAAGTATCCACTATTCTACTCAATGCAGCATAATTGGTCTCATAGCCATCCTGTAAACCTCTGTTCAGCTTCCCAGTTATAAGTTGGACTTTTTTCACTTTGGCCCCCCACTTTTTATCTGAAATTAGACTTGTCCGCCCATTTTCATAATCCGCAGACCGTGGCCCCTGCACACGGGGGAATCTTAAAATATTACGAAAAATGTGGCTTAATGTGTATATATATTTTTAACGTAATCCTTTTAGTCCCCAGTTCTTATGTATTTATTTGAGATTCCCTAGCATGCATGGGGCAAAGTCTTACTATTTTTATTTTTTTTGTAGGGGGGGGGGGGGGGTGTGGTTTTTCTTTTTGGGGGGGAGGGGAGGAGTCTAAGTTCTCGTATAAACTTGGGGGCAAAGTCAAAAAAAGAAAGTTATTATAAGTTTTACCGTATGATATACCAGTAGGACTTCTCCAATTGATCTAACGTTCCTTATTTCTGTAATCAATCAACAAAATCCTGTTTTCTTCCGCATCCCATGGATAATTAATTGTAAATCAACTTCTACTTTGTGTTAATTCTTTATCTTTAAACTTCACTCTCTCTATTTTTTGTCCCTAAAACAATATCATCAGCAACTAATATTTTCAGTTAATTCATCCATATAAAAATAAATGATTTGTCTAATAAAAAGATTACTTGTGAGCTTCTCAAATCCATATACTCACCTGCACCTCTATCGTAGTGTTTCTGCTGTATAGGCACTCATTCATCTTAAAGTTAATGCAACATTGGAAACCAATTTACTGCTTGGACTTACATATCTTAAAAGTAAGTGGATTGGGTAGCGACTACAATCTCTTTATTCTTTTAGGGTCTGTTTTCAAATGCAAGAAGATCCTACTGGTGCTCTGGAATTTCTCAAGGAATACCTTGGCAAGTGGCGATGCGTGGATGAACGATATTACATTCTTGCTAGTGCCAAAGAAAATTTGGCTTATAAAGAAGGATGTGACCATCGGTCTGTGGTAGGAGTTGATAAGTACCTTGAAGTTGTGGAGGCGTATCTGACACTTCTCGCAACTGTTAGGAGTGACATGGGCCATGCCGTATCTTGGATTGAAAAGGCAGAATTACCCGAGGGTAAGCGACAGGTAAAACTAATTGTTTCTCATCTTAATTTGTACACCATTGTTTGAACTTTGAATTGATTATTTCTGTTATTTGGTTACTGTACTTTATGTGTGTTATCTGAATTTCATTTGATTCCGCAGAGATCAAACTTTACTTCTTCAGGAAGCATAAGAATTTACTAACCAAACATTGCCATTATTCAAACATGAAGAAAATAAATTTGAAAACAAAAAAGACTGAAATATTTTCCTGTAATTCTTGAGAAATAATTTCTTGGGTACCAAAGAACTGATGTGTCTGATTCTGGTCTGACAAATTTTCCTGTACTATCCCTTCCTGTCCAAGCAGCCAGAACGATGTGTGCACCTGTTTGGCAAAATGGAGGGGCGAAACCACCAAAAAAAAAGTAGCGAAGAAAACATTTCTCAAGAATTACTTGATTTTTGGAAAACCACAACTGGAAAGATAGTAAAGCTGAAATCCACTTTTCTTAGTGTGATTGAAAACAAAATCCACTTTTCTTAGTGTGATTGAAAACAAAATCTTCAATGACAACTTGAGAGCCTTGTGGAAAAGTTTGTAGGGCAGGAATGTAAATTCCTTGGGATCCCTGTGACTTTCCAAAAAATCATTTTGAAATTTGAAGACCTGTTTTCTGAAAGAAATCAAAATTTGAAAGATTATAGTTGAAAAGGAATTTCGGGAACTTCTCTCTTCTTAAGTTACTTTTTCACGAGACAAGTGATAGGAAAATTATAAAGAAAGTATTCTCTGTGAATTTTTACAACAAAGGTTGGTCACCCTCTGGCCATACTTGTCAGAACCATGATGGTATGATTGACAAGGCCTTTGTTTTAATTATCATCACGATTGACGAGATAAATAATGCATAAAAATATATGTACTATGTTGACTCATCCTACATGCAACGTGGCTTGAGATGAGTCAGGGTTTAGGCTCCCTCATATTTGGCTAGGTCTTACTATATACCCTAAGGGCGGGTGCGTGTAAGGACCTTTTGATATATATGTCGGGTATGTGAGTGTTCTTCTCACTCGATATACGTCGGTAATTACTTGGCCAAAGAGAGTGGAAACAGGAGCTTTTGTTTGATGTTGAGCCTGAAAGCCATCTCCCTACTAACTACTTTGTTTCCGGGTATAAAATGGGTTAATTTCACAGTCGCGAATGTGCATGATAGTAGTGAGTGCGTGCAAAATAACAGCCTTCAGGTATTTTATGATTTTTGCATTTATTTTGTGTTTTGATATTTTCTCAATTTTATGAATGAAAAGATTTTCCTCAAACAATTATCGCAAGAAAAGGCTGGGTATCCACCTAATAGTGTCTATGTTACCTAAGGCTAAGGCTTAGCATGAATAGCATATGAGGCAGATAAGTAAAGCAGCATGCGAATCCAATTAAAATCATAAATGAATCCAGCTTTGAATAGAGTTTAATTCTCAATTCAGGTCTACGAAACTAGAAGTCCCCAGCAGAGTCCCGATTGTGAGAATTGTGTTCTCAACCTCCCCTCTAGGAAGGTCAGTTTAGTAATTATGGGTTAATTTTGCAAGGCGTCGGGACACTATACTAGACTAGATACAAAGGTTCGTTTTCAGAGTCGCCAGTTTGTGTAAAGAGAAAGTCTACGGATAAGAGATCTTGTATACACATTTACGAAACTGGGATTTTAGGGTTCGGGAACTAAGTTACGGATTAAGAAGGTGTTACGCACCCAATCCGCCCTTTTGGTCTCTAAAATGGATTAGGCATTTAATTATATTTAGTTACTTGCTTTTATCAATGTTTTGTCTTTTGAAACGTATTTTAAAAAGAGGTTTTAAAAAGGATTAGACTCGAGCTCAGGAAGCACCGACATGTTCGTGCAGGACGAGAGAAGAATCCACAAAGTTCGATCGTTTAGAATCAAGAAAGTCAGTTTGGAAATAGTCCAACAGAGATAACTAACCTTGCAAGTTATCTAGATAGAACCAAGTTATGGGGGTTTATTGTGTAGAATTGAAATCTAGGGATTACCTTTCCCAAAGAACAGAAAAGGAAATTATTGATTAGAATCAGGCGGGACTTCGTTAAGACTCCTTATAAACTCCTTCAAGCCTTCCTTGTTCTTCTCAAAGCCTTCTCTTCCTCTAAGACCTCAAGTCTTGCCCCCCCTCAAAGTGAAAATGGGACTCCTATTTATAGGCTAAAAGTACGGAGCTACGCGACTAGTTCAGGGGAACTTGCCGCGTGGCATACTCTCGACTCAGGCGACAAGTACCTAGAACTCATTGTATGCACCAAATCATACACGACAAACACTCTTACGACACGTGGTAGCTTCCTATACTAGGTGATTAGGCAAAATCTACGCGCCAAGTATATCTTATGCGACAAGTTCCATGAACTTGTCGCCTAAGAGTCGACTTCCCCAAGAAAAGTCGACACAACACCTTATTGGGCTTGGATGCATGCAAAAGCCCTTCAGGAGGTTTCCACAAGAGTTTCCCATGACAAAGAATGCGAGCTTTGTTTTGAGAAGTTGGATTATTGCAAGGGTCGCGAATTGGGGTGTCCACAGTCTGTAATATACTACAAGGTATAATTAATGAATAGGATGTGGCTATTCCTGAACGAACAAAAGTTTGTATGCTCTGATACCAATCAAAATGTTGTCTTGACTCTCAACTGACTCATAAAAATAAAGGGTTCATTAGATTGTGGGTCTATTGCTTATCTTAGTTAAATATATTTATATAGAGCCTAATTTCCTTCACTTCAATTTAATCCAATTTCATCTCTAGTGTGTGGGCCCCCATGAGGAGATGTTTGAACAGATCTTGTATGAGTTAGACATATCATATTTCTTGAAAGCAATTTAGCTCAGGCATTTTTCTGTCTTCAAGACCATTCCTCTGTGATTCAACAATAACTTCATACTTACTAGGTCCTGGACCTAAGAGACCGTTTAGAAGTGGAGGTTTCCTTCACAATGTCTATTATCATTCTTGCCACGGCACCTTCATGGTGGAGACCACTTTTTTAGTTTTTTGTCTATGCATCCTATGTGGCATCCCATTTGTAATAAATCTGTGGTTGCATTGGAGATACTTTAAGGGTGTCTTTGATGCCAAATAAGAAGGTTGGATAGGATAATTTAATCTCATCCAGACAGGATAAAATAATCACACCTCCTAGGTGACATTGTTTAATCCTCTCTGTTTGGGAATAAAAGGCCTTTGTGGATAAATAATCCTCCCCAACATCCAATCCTGACCAACACCAAACATGGGATGGTATCCCCCCCTCCTATCCTGCACGTCAAACATGTGCAAACACAGCCCAAGTGAAATGGAGAAGATGTCAAGTTAATTTAACTTTAATGCGTAAAATTTTTGATACAACATTGACTCGCCTTTTTCTTTCGTAGGAACTTTTGCGGCGAATATTCTCCATTTATTCTTCAAAGTTTACGAGTTCATCACAAGCTTCAGTCTTACCTTTGCTATCAGATAAGGGTGAAACTTACCGTACTTCTGTACATTCAAAGTCCCTCGAAGCCCAAAATCCCTCCTCTAGTGGAGAGAGCAGTGAGAAGCAAGCAATTATTAAACTGTCTGGACGCAGAGTCCCTCGCTTCTGGTGGTTCCGTAAATTCACTTTGAAGATTGGAAAAGGTCGATTCGTTATATCAAATGGAAGTGTCTTTTTGGGTTGCCTCATGTTTCTCATCTACTATATTTTGCGAAGGAAACAAGTTTCTATAAGGAGGTACGTTTATGATTTCTTTCCACTGTTCTAAAATTCCTTGCACTGGGGCCGATTAGGCCCCACCTAGTTGGGTTTTTCACAATCACCTTGCCTTTTGTTTTTGAAAAATTATTGTGACCTCCCTTGTATTTTATAAATTTAAAACTATTCCATTTTCATTCATTTTTTGAAATTTCAGTGCGTTGCGATCAATCTCACCAGAAAAGAAGCTTTTCAACACATTTATCCTACAACACACCCCATGTACACTTGCAAAAAATATTGACTAGTAACCTACGACAAATTATATTGCACATGTACAAAGCCCTTTTAGTTAGATATATAATTTCATAAAAACAAATCGGCACTCTTGTATTTTTTTTTAATATGTGTTATATATCATACCTTGATACATAATTTTAAGTTTGTGTATATATATATGGGGTTCCAGTTTTGGTACGAACTGTCCGTATACACACCGGCGCTTTAGCAATGAATTTACATTGCCAACATATTAGATGTTTTTAGCGAAAAAATTCCTCGCTAAATGTGCGGTCCGCGTACAGACAGTCCGTGCCTGATCCTGACCATATATATACTGTCATGCTTTGGAAAGGATTGTTGCTCTTTAGTTGATGAACGGACATCCCTTTTTGAAGGGGTAAATAGTTGAATTTCTTGATGAAATTTGGTGGAGATGCAGAATTTCTTGATGAAATTTGGTGGAAATGATCAACTCATTTGATCTCACCTCCACAAATTTCATCAAAAATTCAAACAGGAAGTGGGTTATCTAAATCTAAAGTTTCAACGGCCAGAAATGCACATACATATCAATTTTCCAGTTCACCTGCTTATCATCTCCGCCAAATATTATCAGGAAATTCTATCATCTTCCCCTCAAATGGAAGTCTGCTCATTAACTAGATAGAATTTTTTGAAAGACAATTCTTAATTTCTTAGGGGAATGGGAACCAATAACTGATCCGAACTAATCCAAGAACCGGACTTGACTGCCAAAGGTCTCCAAGTTCCAATTAATGCTGCAGATTGGGTTGGGTTGGAATATGGTTCTTGTGAGTTGGTTTATGGTTTTAAGAACGCACTAATCTTTCACAATCAATGGTTTTAGAACATAACTTGTTTCCTATCGCTTGTTTTAGTACTTTGATTATGTTCTGAAAGGGAATGTGGACTCCTAATTTGGGATAGGAGGAGGGAGTGCATTTAACTTGATGGTTTAATTACATAGAAGATGCTTCTATTTTTGCAGGATTTTGATGAGACATGCCCAATACATGAAGAAAGCGGTGGTTGACATGTGGCAACTTGCATTCTCATACCAAGTTAACCCTCTAGCTGCTGTTCAACCCATCCCTTCAACAACACCCGGAGGAAGCCGTCATTGATGACCGGTACTTTCTCTCACGTTTATCCGTCTACCCATTTGTGTGTTCATTTTGACCAAAAAGAAAATATTTCTGTACAAATCATCTAAACAAACCCGAACAACAAAATAATGCGAGCTCTGATATGGTAATAATTTTCAAATAAGTGAACTGATGCTACTTAATATGTTGAGACTCGAAGCACACCCACCCAGGCTCTGATGGCCGCTTCTTACCACATAGAGCGCTCTAATCAACTCGAAGCATAATTTTCAAATAAAATGGTTACAGTTTTCGACCTTTTAGTGTGAGAAATATTCATTGTACTTGATGATGGTTGCTTTGTTTGTTTGACCTGTGTTTGGTATAAGAATGTAATAGCATACACAATAAAATTCCCAAATTAAAAGTCCCTATTTAACTTTTAAACCCACACGTCTGGACTAGTTCTATAGTTCAGATATGAGTCCTGCATAGACATATTTGTCTGACATAAAAATTGGCATATCAATCTAGAGATCATTTATTGGTTGGTCTTGATTTTGAGAAGGAAGAATGTGATATAGACTCCTACCTTCTAACAATACATGGTAGCCACACTAGATATATCAGTTTTTGGTTTCAGTCTTCTGATGTGTCCCTCTAGAATTATTGGGTCGAAATATTGCTTGTGTACTGGCTTACATGATATTCATTCTTGAAATACCCAAATCAGGCTTTGTGATAATAGGCACATTTCATCTTAGTAGAAATTATCAAATACCTCTAGCCCCCTTAGATCCATCACTGGTTATTACTATTGTGAGACGAGGTGCAACTATGTGGGAAAAGAGGTTGGCATCATGCAATTGTACCATAGTTTGAAGTTGGGAATCTAGTTCATTCTGGCACTGTTTATGTGTATATATATAATGCTTACAAGATGAGAGGGGTTGATTCAGTGGTAAGCAACCTCCACCTTTGCCTTGAGGTCAAAAGTTCGACCTCAAGGGGGGTGGGAGGGGTTTTTGGTGGGCGGTGTTTATTTTGTAGTGTTAAGGGAGAAATTTAGACCTCCCTTAATTTTATATATATATATATATATATATATGTAGTCCATTTCCGTTACGAACCGGTCCGCACTTGAAAATTTCTGTATATATATAATATGCTTTCCAGTGTGAAACAATTTTCGTTGACATTTTTTATTTACTACCGCAGTTTTACTTCGACTTTTATATATCTTTTGAGAAAACTAGGAAATTATCATTACCAAAGCAATTTTGGCTTGTGACAATATTGTATGTGAATTTTTTTTTGCATAGTTTGACGTACAGATATATTGTTTTGAAATTATTTGTGCTTTGTCAATACAGCCAGCTGAAAACTAATTTAACAAAATCAGTAGGTTAAAATATAAGTTACTTATTCGTAGTGAACTTTGGTATATTAATTATGTCTTAAAATGAATGAGAACTCTTAATTTGAAACTTTTTGAAGAGAGTTACTTGAGAGGGATTATATTATAAAAGGCAAGGTTGGTCACACAAACCATTTTGCCAAGGTCTTGACATTCAATGACTAATAAGTATATATAATGATTTTGGTCTTTCAAATTTTTTTACGCGCATTAAAACATCAGATCAATTAAATATACTCTCATGCATAAGGTATAGTCAAAAAATGAAAAATATTTATATTATTTGAGCATCCAAACAATTAGCACAATGACATGCTTACGTGCGTGCAAATAACTATATCGATGAAAAGGTAAAATAAGTTTAGATGATATAACGAATATTGACCCACTCTGAGAACATTTTCTTTACCGTCTTAGCTCCAGCTCTGTTACGCTTTAGTTTTACTTTAAATGTTTTCTTAATCATATACATTCTTTTTGAAATATATTTATTCATAAGAGTTTCAGACAATATAAAATGTATTTACCAACCTTGAAATTCAGAGAGAAAAACCCTTCAGACAAAATTGCCCAACACAAGTCAAATTCAGATGCATCTCTGGCTAAATACATTGTTAGATGCCAAAGTTAGCTCTAGCTTTAACTTACCTTTTAACACACACGTGATTCCTTTTATGTGTGGTGGGGGAGGAAGAGGAACCAAAAGAAAAGTTCTTGTCCACTTAATTTTGCAAATGTCAAATCTTTTACTTTTATAGTGCCAGAGCACATTGGGAAAAGAAAACCTCAATTTACGACATTTTTTTAAACACAAGTGGTACCTTGATAAATTTGGTGGTCAATCACGGAAGAAGAGAATGGAAAACGGGATTTCACCGATTGAAACCAGACAAAAGGCGAAAACCGCACTCTTATTTTCACTATTCTAGCACTCCAAATATCATTTATTACAATTTGTATGCTCTATTTTTATCCTTCTTACTCTCAACATAACCATGGCAATTGACCACACAAAACTTCTGATTAATGCTATGTTTTGAGTGTTGCCAAAACTCACTTTATCCTTGATTGCATGCTCATAAATATTTATGTTTCTAGCATTTTATGTACAACTAATAATGAATAAAGTGTTAACGTGTAACACTTACGATGCTTAAAAGTTGGTTTAAATTACGGTGATAATTGATAATCTTTCTTGGCGAAGACACTTTGAATATAGTTGTAAAACATGTAAATAAGTAAAAGTAGTAACATTTTATATTTTTTCTCTTTCTAAACGAATAATGTATTGACATGTGTGCACAATTTCTTTTTTTATCCCCTAATCTAATGATAGTGTGTTGACATTTGTGCACAATAAAGTTAAATTTTTACAAGTTTTCAACAATTCTTTTTATTTGTGCACAATAGTGTGTTGACGTTTGTTTATTTAATAAAATGAACATCTAAGTCTCTTTTTATAACTATAAACAATAAAATTCCTTCCCAAACCTCTTAGAGAACTTGGGATCTTGTCGACCCAAGGGGACATCTTTCTTAATTAAGCTACCCCACTTGTTTGATCAATGATAAAAAAGAAAAGAAAATAATAATTAATCGCTGAAGAATTATTTTATTGCATTGCCCACTCCAAACCCACACCCTCTTCGTGCCTACTTCTTGCATTTAGCGATGGCAATTGGTAGAGTTTGAATCGAATTTGGCCAAATCAAACCAGCCTTAAATATGCTCAACCCAAACACGGTTTTGCATTGAAAAACTCAAACCCACTAGGCCCATTGTAATTAATTGTATTATGAGGGTATTCAATGAAACAAAAAACACTATATTTAGGAAGAGTCAAATGGATTTACGCAAACTCGACCCGATTCAAGGTAAGTTTTTACTTTACAAATCTCGAACGACCATTTTGCTATCTCTACTTGCATTATGGGTTATGGAGTTAAGCTACAAGTGGGCTAATACCACTTGGTTTTTATTGTAGTACATGAATGTTGCTAGCTTTGCACAAAGAAGGAAAAAAAAAATCTAATAGTTAAGAGGAAGCGTTGCAAGTCAAATGCCTTTGATGTTGTGGAACTATAATTACTACTTGAAAAAAAGTCAATTATGGCAATTAAGTTAGGTTTCCTTTGGAGGATTCATAATTAATTGATTGTAACGCACCACTAATTAACTCATCTTTCATATTATTATTACTTCAATTTGTTCTCATGTACTTATGACAGGTATAATAAATACATAATTGAAAAATAACTTATTCTCACTAATTAATTAGTCACATTATTAAGTCACCCAAACTAGAGCAAATTTCCATGTAGTACTCAAAATGAATATTCCAATTTAAAAATAGGCCCTTAACTAATAAAAGTTTTCGATTTTAATCCTTATAATGTCCAATGGGTAAGCCACACAACTTTTATACTATAGATTTACCCCAAAAGGTTTTAATTACAATGCGACTTGTTCCCGTGGTGAGAACTCAACAAAGAGAAAATGAGTAAATTGTGTTAGCAAAAGTAACATTGAAAGAAATAATGAATGTTCTAACAAACGAAACAAGTTTTAAGAACATATCTTGTTCTGACGGTATATGACGTGTAAAACGTTTTTATAGTTATACACAACAAATTATACTAAAGTCAACATTGAATTCAACCACGATGAAGTTGTGTCACGTTTTTAAATTATCGATTTTACTCCTGGACTCTTCTTTTTCATTAAAAAAAATGGATATACCCGACTGCTCATCCATTAGAGCATGCACTACTTTTGTTCAACTTTTTTTTACCCAAATTGGATATACACGCATCATGTTGCAGGAAAAGATGGTATATTTGATGCCACAAAAAGAGAAAGGGCCATAGGTTCAATCTTTGTGCATGATCTTATATAATTCGGGATAGGCCCTTTACTACATGCATGCATATGTACCCAAAATTACGAACTAAAATAGAAAAACAGAATAACATTGTTCTATAAAGCAAAAATAGGCTAAAGAATAAGGACTATACCCAAATTCTCCCCACAAAAAAGGGTATAAATTAAAGATGATAGTACTAGTTTCACCCCACCAAGACATTCATATATATATATATATATATGCATGTTAAATAGGTGTATATATACACATATTCTCTCTCTCTCTCTCTCTCTAACAAAGAGACTAGAGAAGTAATTATCAATGGAAGAGGAGGAATTAGAAGAATGCAACACCAGTCTTAATCTTGGTATTGGATTGGGCGAGTACGTAGCGACCAAGAACAACGCGAAGCAAAAGAAAAATAATAAGCGCGGGGCTGGTGTTTGCATGGATTTTTTATTGTCTCCTCAATTAGTTCATCATCATCAACCAAAAGAGGAAGTGATTAATATCGATGATGATGAAGATGATGGGTTAATTAAAAATATGCACCAATTAGTTTGGGGTTCAAAGAGAAAAATAGAGGAAGAAGAAGAAGATGATAAGAAAAGAATTAGTAGTAATAAAAATAATAATAATATTGATGAATATTATTATTCAAATGATATTCACAATAATATTAGCAAGAAGAAGGAGAAGAATTGTGGAAGAAAAAAACTAAGGCTCAACAAAGAACAATCTACCTTACTTGAAGATAGCTTCAAACAACATACCAGCCTCAATGCGGTAATATTTTTATCTTTTATCTTTTATTTTTTTACAATTATTTTACTATTGCTTTGTCACTTTTTATGATTTTAATTTGATAATTAACGTTATACGCCCCTTGTTGTTTACCTGTTGTCTCATTTTCGTTTCCAAGGTTTCCTTTTCTACATTTTTGGTCTTCAAAATTTAAGCTGAGTTTCACTTTCATCAAGAATTAGATGTAATATCCATTTTTATGATGGAGTATCCAGAATTGGATTGATTGTTCAGCAAAAAATTGGCAGGGGTTCTATTTTTTCATAAAAGTGCAACTCAACTCAAACTTTGAGGACCAAAATAAAACAATAGGGACCAAAGTGAGGCAAAATGTAAACTTTAGGAGGTTAAAGGTCAATAATCCAATTTAGTTATTTTGAAGCCACCCAATTAATATTAATGTTAGTCATTTTATGATGGTACTATATCGTGTCATGTTTATGTTGTGTCTAGTTTGAGTCATGTCAAGATTTGTTCAACTTATAAATGCTTGATTTATATTAACAAATAATCATTTTTTTGTCTATCAAACTTACATTTTTGCATATATAACGAATTTGTTTTTAGTTTTTATTTTTGTGTGATCCAATTCCTAATTGCTTTTAGTATATCAACCTGTTTATAACGCGTTAAGGATTGGTTATATATCTACCAATTTTGTGTCGTATTTTTGTTAGTAAAATGAGTAGGTAATATTTCAAAAATAAATAAATATGTGAAATGCTATTAAGGGTCCCGTTTTGTTTTAAAACGTATGAATTTAAGAGTAGCACATTTTGTCATTCTAAACACTAAATTTTACGAAAATAAGCAAGTTTTATTTTTGACCACTAATTATATATATATTTTATTTTCATAGCACAGTGAAACTAATTGGTACTTGAAAGGAATGTATCAAATCTAACAATTAGAAAGTAAGTAATATTTTTTCTTGGTACCCAAAAGTTTAGGTGAGGGGAGGCTTCACTAGTCTAAGGTTAGGGCTCAAGCTTACAATCGTATGTGTTACTGATCACCCACCAAGAGGGACTTGGCTCATCTCCATTCCTCCAACCTTGAACTAGATATTAGTGGACGAAATTGTCTAAGGTTAGGGCTCAAGCTTACAATCGTATGTGTTACTGATCACCCACCAAGAGGGACTTGGCTCATCTTGGATGAAAGGAGTAATAGAGAGGTTAGTGGACGAAATTGGATGAAAGGAGTAATAGAGAGGAGTCAAGTCCTAGAGGGATTGTTGGCAGTGAGATTTGAACTTAAGCCTTACAAGTGAAGTATTTGAATTCTTATCAACTCAACCAACCCTCATTAGCAAATCATATTGTTAATTAACTATTGATTGCAAGTCATTTTTTCAAATACATTAATGTACGTCAAAGCTAGTAGAAATATCTATGAGAGAGTGAGTATTATGTTATCATATTTATTTTGAGTATAAAACGTGTAAGAATCAAGTGTTTGAGTAAGAGGAGTTGTAGGTGAGAGGACTTAAACCGTTATTCATTTACACTATATAATCGAATCATTTGATCAATCCTAATTTTTGTGAGTACCGTTATATTGTATTAGTACAATTTTTTTTGGACAATCCACAAATACGTTTAAACATGTGTACTTTTATGGGATTACATAATAAATAAATGTTGAAAAAGTTATGAATACATTGTCCATTTATTGAAGGTCAAATAGGGATTGGTTTGATGGAATTATGGTGTATTTAATTTATTTAGCTTTATTCTATTTAATAATTGTATATATATATATATACGGACGGGATTTTTCAAAGACAATTTTTTATTGTTTAAAAATATTTCTCCATATTTTGCCGACAAAAATTTGCTACTAAAATTAGATCCCCGTACTAGTTCCGCTTTATATATATACATATATAATTAATATAATGTAAATATAATATTAAATGTATTAAAATGGATTAATTGGCACTTGGCAGGGTCAGAAGCAGGCACTTGCTCAGAAATTAAATTTACAGCCACGCCAAGTGGAAGTCTGGTTTCAAAATAGACGAGCAAGGTAATATTAAGTAGAAAATGATTTTTTTTCAATTTTATTTACCGGATAATTATACTAAACGTGTATTATGTGTTGTACATTTTAAAAATATATAACCTATCAATACATATAGTACGTATAACTGATAGTCGAAAAGTGTAGTATTGCTCTATTAAACCTATTCACGTATTAACCTATCAAAACATATAGTACGTATAACCGATAGTCGAAAAGTGTAGTATTGCTCTATTAAACCTATTCACGTATTATTGATCCATATCTTTAATTATTGAAAAATACTATCGTATTACGTTTTTAAACAATTTTTTTTGTGTAAATTGATGTGACATAATTTAAATAAATTGATAGGACACAGATTTAATGTGTTTATCTATCTAACATTTTATTTAAAATGATCTAATTTATAAACTATACAATTTACGCACACTGACTAGGGTGTGTTCATAGGATGGATTGGAATACCTTTATTTGAAAAAAAAATTCAAAAAATTCAGAATTCCAAATACCTTTTTATTTCCAATTTCCAAAAATTCCGGAAATTCAAAAAATGTTCCAAAATCGGAAGATTGAAGCTTCAAATTTTTTTCAATTTCTTAAAATTTGACATAACTTTAACATTATTTGAAAAAATAGCTAATGAATAGTATTTTTTTTTTTTTAACAAACCATATTGCAATAATCCACCACCACAAAAACAACATAAACAACATGCTACTATTATTATTATTAAAGTTTAACTATATAACAAAAGAACTAGATACTAGTTAGTGTTTTTCCGTCCATTATTATTAAAGATATGAGTTTAACCAAGTACTAAATCTCATATCAAAAAATTAAAGTTGTATAATTTTCCTAAGTTGAAATTAATGGTTTTTTTTTATCAAAAAGTACTAAAAGTTCGAGTGTTAAGTTAAGATGGATTGAAAGAAGACTAAAAATATGTAAACACAAAACTACAAATATTATATAAATATATCATCATTAAATTTAGAAGTAATATAAATATACACCAAATTAATAATGTATTTTCAGAATTTCAAAAATTTGAATATAGTTTTCGATTCCATTCCAATTTTCTTTGGAAAATTAGGAAATTGGAAATTTTGAAAATCAGAAATGCTATATCCCGTACCAAATTCAGAAAAAACTGGATCAGATTTCGGAAGTTTGAACACCCCTAACCTGGACAGTCAAAATTAGCAACTAATGAAATTCTTACATATATATACACACTTATTTGCTTAGCCTGATTTTTTCATGCACGTGAAGATATATATATATTATAAAATGGGAAAAAAATTGAATCATAGAGTAAGTGTTAATTCAATGGTTAAAATTGTTTAATTTGGTTTCATATCTCTCCTTCAAAATAAAAGTCTTAATTCTGTATTTATAATATTATTATAGATAAATCACTTTTAGAATCTAGTCCTAAAGATAAAAGTTTTAAAGGATGCATTCCCTTATTTTTTTTATTAAAAGGTGTGGTCCCTAAACATGTAATGCCTCACAATGCGTGGCGTTTCCCAATTTTTTTTAATTAAAGAATGTGGTCCCTGGGCAGATAGTGCCTTACATTATCTAGAGATATTGCCTCTCGATGACTCAATTCATAGTATCCAACTATCCAGTTACAATATCTAGAAATACTTTATAATTATATACTGCAAATTTAGTAGGCAAAAATGATAAATATGGTGAAGTAGTATCTGCCAAAGGACGAAGGAAATGTCTCTGTCTCTTCCTTTTAATGCAATAACAACAAAAATCCCTCCATCTTAAATGGAACTCGAACTCAAAACATCTCTTGATTTTAAGTATCTTACTAACTAGATTATCACACTCACTCGCGTCCTAAGACCATCTACAGTGTGTAAGGTAAAATGGTAAGGAAATTTATAATTTTAGCAATTCCCTCTCCACAGCGTGTATGGGGTAAAAGACACATCACGCCTCTCGCGATGGACTGTACGTCGTGCCCATGCCCCGTCAGCGTAGCTCACGACATTCTGAATGTCGTGTGGTGATGACTGTACATCACGCGATGTTCAGAACATCGCGCGGGTCATTGTCAGGTGCTCGCGACGTAGACTCCACCGTGGGACAGAATTGTTTGTCTCCCTCCGCTTTTACCATTTCTCTACCATTTTAACAAGCCATTTTAACTTATAGCATGTGCGCTGTGCGCTAAAAAAGGCTAATTTTACCAATTTAACACATGCATTGAAGAGGGTCTAAAGATGTTATAACCACTAATTTTGCAGGACAAAGTTGAAGCAAACAGAGGTTGAATGGGAGTTATTGAAAAAGTGGTGCCAAGAGCTAACCGAAGAAAACAGGAGATTAAAGAAAGAGCTGCAAGAATTAACAACAACATCAGAATTAAAGCAACTAAAATCCCCACTATCTCTACCCCTACCTCTATATATTCAACTTTCAAGAAATAATAATGCTGCTGCTGCTACTCCTACTACCCTAACAGTGTGTGCTACTTGCCAGAATTTCGTCAAAGCTGAATCTACTCATGTGGATGTGGTCCTTCCTAACTCCTCTCCACCTAACTAATCTTACATGGACACGCGTTGAGGACACAATTAAAGTTTAACTACAGTGACATATCGTTGATCTATTATTTAGCGAGGGCAGACTATTAGGCTTGATTGTGCAAGAATCGGCTAAAATTGAAAACTTAATAACAAGTTCTAACACTAAATAAAAATTTTGGGTTGGGTTACAACTCTGGTCGGCTTGGGGCTAGATTTGCCTTTATTTGGTTAGAGAACTAAGCCCCGCAAGAGTTGAATTTATCCAAGGTTTATTGCTGACTAATGTATGTGCCGCTCATTACTGTGTCCTCAAAGCATGTCCCAAAATAATCTCCCAAACATTATTGAACTAATAATATCCCTTTTATCACCCATAAATATAATATATTTTTTTTCTTTTGCTATTATTCTTATGTTTCATATACAGTAAAAACTTTATAAATTAATAATGTCAGGACCAGCCAATTTTATTAATTAAACCAGGTTTTAATTCATTGATAAGTTAATAATTTATCAATTTACCAAAAGATTTGTATTTCCAATATTATTCTCTTGATCTTCCTTGGATTTTATTTCCTATAAGCTTAATTAAGTAAATTATATTATCCCTTTGATAAATAATTTGAAAGATTTATATTTTTAATATTGTGATATTGGTCTTCCTAAATTATTTTTTTCTTAGAATTATATTATCATTTGGTCTTCCAACAGAAAGTTAGAACTCAGGCAAATATAAATTTTGACTTCCAACAACATTATACCCATATTTTGACAAAACATAATAATAAGTCTGAAAAAATGAATTATTAATTTGTGTAACCGATAAACCCAAGTC